>CM076579.1:602873030-603158728 GCA_034641835.2 Pinus albicaulis | reverse complement strand
ATGATGGCCGAAATGTATTGTGCACATAGAAAGAACTTCACAAGGACAAGAGAGGACTTCACCAGATTTCAGCCTGCCAAAAAAAACCAATGAAAGAAAACAGAGAGTCAACTCATGCTGAGGCGGGCATACCCATGCTTAGTCAAAAAATACATCATATGGAAAGTACTAAATAGATCCAATATGTATACAAGTATAGCTGAAATGAAAGTACACAATGAATCATCTGAGCATGGCCCGGAAATACAAGTCTGAATCAATGTCCAAGTATCACATATAGAAAGCTGATCAATAATGCTGAAACTGGATGTCTGATCATATAAGTAACTGAATCTCCTAGTACCAAATCATAAAAAGTGGAATAAACGATACAATCACGCAACTCGGGAGCCAACATATAGGATTTTGTTGTACTGACACTGCAAAATATAAGGGTGAACGACATCACTGGAAGAAACTGGATAGACTGTCAAAAGTGAACCAAGAAATGCTGATGCAACCCGAGGTCTTCAACGATCACAACGGCACAATTCTACACAATGGGAATAAATGAGTTGAAGTCGACCATGTGAGAAATCATTGGATTACCGGTCAATGATGTATACCATTAACCAATGCGGGACAACCCACCAATAATGAAAATGATTGTCAAGGTGCCCCAGTACAATCTAACAAGTGCGAATAAACGAGTTGAAGTTGAACACTTGGAAGAATCTACCAATCAAGAGGCAATGATGAATCCCCACTGTCGATAGCGAAGATTCTGCCACTGCTGACTGCAAACCCTAAGGTAGTGACAAAATACTCTAGACCTTATATTCAGAGAAATGAGTCGGAGTCGATGGGAAAATATCTTGTGGAAGGAAGGCATTAAGGCATCCCACATTAGTCCAATGCGAGTGTAACCCACAGGGCAAGATTTGGAAGGAATCGGACGTGGCGAGAGTGACTCGAACCAAAACCGAAGTACGTTTCCGACATGCACAAGATGAAGCTTAACGCATCGAAGAAACCCTCCGAACCAACCAATAATGAAAGCTGACACAGAGGTGAGATATCCACCGATAGGGTCAAATGGAAATAAAGGTACTGCACGAATCCCAAGTGTGATAATGTATGCCGATGTCGAACACAGGGGAAAACACTCAATCAAAGACCCATAATGATGATCAAATTCTGAGCATAAGGTCACCTATCAATGATGGAAATAGGGCCAGGGTGCGGCTCTAGGTTTACTCTCAGAGCAATATGTCATAGTCAATGAGAGACAAACCCACCAGCAAGAAGTCAATGGAGACCTTCTCAAACCAGCACGAGCAGAAGACCAAAACATCTAATGTGATAGAACAAGATACTGACAAGACCAGGTAGGCCGACTGAAATAATGAGTCAAGAGACACCGCAGAATGGCCGACTCTAGTTAGACTTCCCTTGAACAAAAGCATGACTCATGATGACCATGGCAGTAAAAAGTGACACTGTATAATTCTGTTATGCAGGAGGCAGAACAAACTCTCCATATGATTGGAAGAGATAACCAACCGGGAGAGGACTGACAAGTGAAACAAGGTAAAGGCTGAACCTAGGTCAAAACTAAAACCATCCCAAATGTAGGAAATATATATAAGTGTATGTGCTTTGTTCAAGGGCGACAAACTCACACTGTACTGCCATTAAAATCACGAAGTTACATCCCGTTCCCGCTCTTTTTTGTTATATTTGATTTTTTTGTCTTTTTCATATAATAAGCCTGAAAAAGAATAAAATAATGCTATGGTAAAATGGATAGAATGAGTATCAAGAAACAGATGCACTAGTTCCTAGGATTGGAACGATCCTATGCTCAATGCAAGGTGGCGGAAACTCACATACTCGCAGGAACGTTCCATCACCGGGTACAAAGGTGTCAAGTCGCGATAGCTAAGTGCATGCAATGGTTAACTTGTACAGAGAGTCAAGGTCAAAAGTTGGCTTAAACATCGAGTCCAAATGAAGCCGGCTAAAGGCTAGGATAAACAAGTAGCCAATATGCAATGCAGTAATACAACTTAATGACACTAGGGAGCCTCTAGGGTAAAAGCCAGAAAAAATGATAGTGAAGAAGAGGAAGAATGAAGCTTCAACACATAAGTCATGGCGGGACTAAAGAGGACTCCCGAGCCTACATAAAACGCAGCATGGGAAACAAGTGATAGCGAGGAACTAACTAGGAAGCTCATGTAAAGGAAGGCTCTACCACCAAGTCATGATTAAATAATCGGCGAGTGAAATGGGTGTAATACTCATGACCTGATGGGATCGACCCTAAGGCAAGTGATCAGTATGGAGGCTAGTATGCAAGATGCAATGGAAAGTGATTTCCCTAACCTATATGCCAGTAAAGATCATATACTTGCCGTGACGAGTCGGTAATCATGGACAAAAAACTCAGAAAATCTCAAAATCGTCAAAATGTACCTGAAAACATACCAAATTAGGCCCTTCCAAGCATCCGGGTTATGCAGCTTAAGATAGATCGAAAAAATAAGCATAACCAATTTTTGCGAAAATTTTCAACTTCTTAGGCATAAATAGACAAATTACCTCATATTTGGTTCATTATTGCATTGTTGATTTGGAAAAAAGTGCTCTGGAGAGAAAAAATTCTTTCGTCAAATCAGGAACAACCGACCGTCGAAACGCACCGAATTTGTCAGGTAGGCTCCTCAATCATCCTTGCAAATCATTTTGTCTGTTTAGAAATTAAAATTAAGTGATTTTTTGCTTTAAAACCCTTGCTAAAAATTGCGGACTTGCGCATACGCGGGTTCATTAAAGGAAACTCGCGTACACACGCAACTGTGCAAAGGAAAAGTCGCGTATGCGCAGGTCCAAAACTTAAAAAGCGTGGCTAATGCATAATTTGATGAAATTTGACAGGATGACAATCTCCTGGAGAGAACGTGAGCGCAATTGACCAAGAGGTCATGCAGGATCGAGCATCGCAAAATATCCTTCGGAATTGTGGATTGTTCAAATTCTTCAAAATGCCAAATATGAAAAGCAATGTTCGGTTGCTAGAAATGCTTGTCAATTACTGGGAACCAGATCAGGATTTCTTCATTATTGATCAGATGCCAATACGCATTGAAGTGGAGGATATATATTTCATTACTGGACTTTCCCGGAGGGGAGAACTAGTAGACTTGCACGGGAAGCCCCTGGGAGGGTTAACCGTGGAAGATTATGTCCACGTATATTGCGTAGAGGATTCCAAAAAGGTTGGAACTCAGATTGCGATTCAAGATCTGAGGGATTTGCACATGAAAATCCTCCTGTTCACCATCGGCAGAGTGGCAGTATCTGCCTCTCTACATCAGGCGTCCAGACTCAAATGAGCATATAGAAGGTCGGACTCATGTGTATGATTGATGCACAACCCCGTTACCGAACATGAAACAACAAATTTCCTCGATTTCAATTCGCCACAAAAAAAACTAAACACTTTGGCTATGGTACCATTTTGACAACATTCTTCTTTGAGAGGATTCCAGCTTTGAGACCTAGAGTCATCTCTAGCATTAGTAGCCCACGGGACCCAAGAATTGCCTGCTAAACATGGAGAGAATAGAGAAAAGAAAGAAGATACTAGGGGCAAGAAGTACCCTGACCACATGAGCTCATGAGAGTCTTCCTGTGGTGGGGAGAACAGATCATCGCAGTGGACGACTATCCCTATGCCGGGATGGACTTTCATGGAGATAGTGAAATTGATCAAGAGGTCATGCAAGATCGAGCATCGCAAAATATTCTTCGAAATTGTGGATTGTTCAAATTTTTCAAAATGCCAAATATGAAAAGCAATGTCCGGTTGCTAGAAATGCTCGTCAATTATTGGGAACCAGACCAAGATTGCTTCATTATAGATCATATGCCAATATGCATTGAAATGGAAGACATATATTTTATCAGTGGACTCTCCCATAGGGAAGAACCAGTAGACTTGCACGGGAAGCCCCTGGGAGGGCTAACCGTGGAAGATTATGTCCACGTGTATTGCGTAGAGGGTTCCAAGAAAGTTGGAACTCAGATTGCAATTAAAGATTTAAGGGATTTGCACATGAAAATCCTCCTTTTCACCATTGGCAGAGTGGCAGGATATGCCTCCCTACATCAGGCGTCCAGGATGCAAATGAGCATAACAGTAGAATGCTTGACTCATGTATATGATTGGTGCACAGCCCTATTACTGAACATGAAGCAACAGTTGACCTCAATCCGCCAATTAAAAACAAAACACTTCAGATACAGTACAATTTTGATGACATTCTTCTTTGAGAAGATTCCAGCATTGAGACCCAGAGTCATCTCTACCACCAGCAGCCCGAGAGACCCAAGAATTGCCCGTTGGGTAGACATGATGAAGAGATTAGGGGGAAGTGAAGTTCCCCAGACCACTTGGGATGATGAATTATTCCTTTGGTGGGGAGAACAAATCATCACTGTGGATGACTATCCCTATGCCGGGATGGACTTTCGTGGAGATCCAGATCTTGTTCTTCCACAAGGCACAGCATGGGGCATAGTCGGTAAGTTTGCAAAAAAAAATTTGACTTATACAATTTTTTTTGGATTTTTTCAAATATGTATGAAAAAATGAAAAACAAACATGTTTTTGATTGGATTCATAATTACTGATAATGTAAACATGATCATGATACAGATATTGGACCAGTGCGACCTGAGGGTTTCCCGCGCCACAAGCGTCGTAGGGGCGAAGCAGATCTAGTGGATTCAGACAGGACCCTCCAGGCTGTGCAGAGGAAATTGGAGGGGTTAACCCGCCAAATACCTATGGCTGCTGTGGAGGATCTGCCGGAAGCCGTCCAGAGACGGGTGGTAGGAGTGCCCCGAGACTGGGTACGGTTATTCCGCCGAGTTGCCACCGCGATCATGTTCTATAGGAACACGACTTCTGGGCAGGGACCTCAGGAGTAGATAGATATTATGTATTAGATGACTGTATATTCTTTTTGAGACTGAACATGATCGGGCATAAGCCCAAATTTTGTATGACCTTATGGATCCAAATTTTGTAAAGTTTTTTTTGAACACTCTGATGATATATATACAGCGATATTTGATGTGATGTGATAAATGTATCAAAATGTATGATGTTTTTGATGATTAAATTTTATTGTATGGAATGATTAATATGCCAATCCAATTCCTGATTAGCTAATGAGTCAGCCAACCAATTGTCAGCTTGAGGAATATGAATGAAAGTTAAAAATTGAAATGATCTTTGTAACAAACGTACCCTCAAGAAAAATCGTAATAAAAATGGATCTCGAACCCGATAAGTATTGTTCAACTGCGACACCACCAGCTGAAAGTCCAAGAAAACTACCAACGAATCAACACCCAAAGATATTGCCTCCGAGAGTAGATAAACAACTGCAGTGTATTCTGCTATATTATTGGAAGCAGGACCAATGCAGACCCCTCTTGATACTAACAGCTGACCGGAAGGATAATGAAGCACCCAAGCCGTGGAAGCTAAGTTCCGGGTGTGTTTACTAGCACCATCGGCGAAACCAAAATGACTCATGACATCCGACACAACCTGCCAAAGCAGTTCAAAAAACATTACCAACTCATCAAAGATCGAAAATCAACCAGATATGAACAAAGCAAAAAACTACTATATACAAAAGCAACATGCCAGGCCGACGCCTAGTTATAATACTTCTTCAAATAGAGCCCATTTCGGGGCTCCGGCAACTCGTTCTCTTCAAAATAAACCAAGGTATACGCTCCTTTCTTAAGGACTTTTTTAACGATAAAGGGGCCATACCACATAGACTTAAAGTTTCCTGCCCCCAGGGCATCTTTTTCTTGGGCATAGACCAAAACAAGGTCACCTTCCAAAAAAACCCTGGGTTTGACCGCCTTATCATACTGAACTTTAACTCGGTTTTTATGCACTTGATTCATCGTGGCGGCATCCCGACGCTACTCATCGAGATGTTTCAGATGAAGGAGCCATTCTTCAAGACTAGAAGTGTCAGGAAGAAGTTCAACAGCTAACTTAAGAGAAGGAATCTCGCATTCAATGGGAAATACGGATTCCAACCCGTGCACTAGCTGAAACAGAGTAAAGCCAGTTGCAGTTTTCACTGACGTCCTGTATGCCCAAAGTGCAGAATATAGCATAATATGGCAGTTGGATTTATCTTTATCAATTGTCCTTTGAAGAATTATCTTCAAGGATTTATTCATGGCTTCCACTTGCCCATTGGCTTGAGGATAATATGGAGATGAATGCTCCTACCAGAAACCCAATTTGAGAGCCAACTCAACCATCATACTATTCTGAAAATGACTGCCATGGTCAGTGACAATCTCTCTAGGAATACCAAAGCGAGCAATAACCTGGTTGAAAAGAAAAAGAGCTGCAGTCTCACCATCGTTCCCAAAAGTAGGCATAGCCTCGACCCACTTCGTAAAGTAGTCTATTGCTACGATAATGTACTTGTGACCTTTAGCCGAAGGTGGGTTACAAGTAGTATAATCAATACCCCACTTTGTAAAGGGACCGACAATAATGACTGGAAAAAGCGGAGCTGGATGAGCGCGCATTTTTCGAGTATAGACTTGACATGGATGACACTTTTTGACCGATTCGATACAATCCTTGAAAATCGAGGGCCAAAAGTACCCAGCACGCAAGATCTTTTGGGCTGTAGCAAGCCCAGATAAATGACCCCCACAAGCTCCACTGTGAGAATCATTCAGCATAACCTCAGCTTCTTCGAGAGTTAAGCAGCGTTTCAGGATTGAATCAACCCCTCGACGGTATAAAGCATCACCAATAATCAAATAATTCTTGGCCAAGTGACGTAGCTTACGACGCTCATCTTTCGAAAAAGTAGAGGGAAACTTCGCAGTCTGAAGATACACAATGATATCTCCATACCAAGGATCCTGTGAAGAGATAAGAAACAAGTGTTCATCCGGAAAGGATTCATCATAAATCATCTCTTCTCCACAGGGAAACTCGGAGATCAATTCCGCGAAAACCAATGATTTCTTGGACTTGGCAGACATAAATTCGAGATCAAATTCCTGTAAAATTACAATCCATCTATTGTATTTGCCCCCAATCACTCGCCTACTAAGGACAAACTGAAATGAATTGGCTGTTGCCAAAACATAAGTTTTTCAAAGAATAATGTAATGCCGGAGTCGCTGCACAACATGAACTGCTGCTAAAGCTAACTTTTCTATCGGAGTGTACCAGAGTTCAGGTCCTACCAATCCTCGACTAAGGTAATATATAACATGCTCTGCAAGAGCATCATCCTCCTGAACCATAACCATACCAATAGTAGATTCTGCTGCTGCCAGATACAAAAGGAAATCCCTGTTATAATCAGGTGGACTCAGTAAAGGACCAGAGGTCAATGCTTTCTTCAAAGCATCGAATGAGCGTTGAGCGTAGTCATCCCAAATAAATGGAAGTCCCTTCTTCAACAATCTCATAAATCCCTTTGTAACTTCAACATAATTTACGATAAATCTCCGAAGAAAATTAGACTTTCCTTGTAGACTTTGAAGCTGACGGATAGAGGACGGGGGAGGCAATCGAAGTATTTCCTCAACCTTGAAGGGATCTAACCTAATCCCTTCCCTAGACACAATGAATCCCAATAACCGGCCAGATGTAACCATGAAAACGCACTTGTTCGGATTCAATCTAATATTATAGAAACGACATCTTTCAAATATTTGTCGGAGGTGACCAGGATGATCCATCCTCTTTCGAGAATGAGCAGCTAAATCATCTAAGTATGCCTCGATAATCTTTTTGATGTCGTGGAAGGCATATGACATGGCCCGCTGAAAGGTAGCCCCAGCATTTTTAAGACCAAAATGCATCTTCTTGTATGCAAACGTACCCCAGGGACAAATAAAGGCAGTCTTATGTTGATCTTCAGGACGGATAGTAATTTGATTATATCCGGAGAAACCGTCCATGAAGGAGAAAATCTCATTACCAGCACACTCGTCAATGATCTGATCGATAAATGGTGTGGGGTAATTATCTTTAGGACACGCTTTATTTAGGTCTCTGAAATCGATGCACACTCGAATCGTTCCTTGCTTTTTATCTATGGGAACGGGGTTTGAAACCCATTCAGTCAGAGGAACAGGGAAAATGAATCCCGCCTTAAGCAGCTTTTCAACTTCAGCTTTGATAGCTGCTGCCTTCCTAGGATTGACCGGACGAAGTTTTTTCCTGACCGGCTTAGCGTTTTCATACGTCTTGATCTCATGCTGGACAATAGATGGATCTATTCCAGGCATTTCCTCATAAGACCAAGCGAATACATCCCTATACTCTTTAAAGAGCTCAGTGTAAATTTGAACCTCTTCACGGGAACATTCAGCTCCGATGAAGACATTCTCAATAATATTGGGATCCCTGGAAATGTTCACCGGGATAGTAGGAGAAATCACAGCCATGTTCCCTTCAGCATAAACCTGTGTTGGTGCTAAAGGGTTCAAGACTGGGTGAACAGGACCAGGAGACTGAGAACTTGGAAAACTTGTTTCAACTTTGCTCAAGTCAGGTAAGAAGTAAGACCAATGATGCAAATCATCCCACGGTCTATCTATACCAGTCATGGCTTCCAGGATGGCCTCTTCAGATGGAAGAGTGGTATCAAGGAAATCCTGGGCCAAAGAAGAACTAAGCGTCCAAGCCGGAGCCACATATCCATCCAACTCTTCCAGCGAAAGAGGAGCTGGAATGGATTCTGCAGAGTCAATAATAGACTGATAAGCAATCTCAGCTGCAGAAATTGGAAATTCCATTCCACCCACTTGACCTTCCGCTAATGTGGCGGTAGGGGAAGGCAAGGTCCAAGAGTCCGAAAAATAATGAGTTCTGAAGAACTCTCTTCGAAGAGGAGCCTTGGAGGATGAAATTGCATTAATATGAATTGTAGGAGGAGGAATATCAAAAGTACCCATCAAGGAAGAATACATTCCAACTCCTAAATTCTCAACAGATGCCTTAGTATTATCCAACTTTGGAACAGATGAGTCAGTAGACGCATTCGGGTCTACAGGAGGACAGTCCAGTTGATCCACTGTAACAATCCTCCCTTCGTGGGGGAAACATATAATCCAAAATAATGAGGATGCAATGGCATCCATCTCATAAATCCAGTTCCTCCCCAACAGAAGGTTGTAGTCCAAGCTTGCGTTCACTACCTCAACCTCTATATTGACAGTTTTTCCCCCAACACAGATGGGCAAAGCTAGGACAATACCATGGGGTCTGTGAGAATGACCATCGAACGCAGTCAGAAGAGTGGTAGATGGAACAAATTTGGGAGATCCAATTGTCTTAAAACATGTGAGAGACATCACGCATGTGGAAGCACCCTCATCAACAACCGTTCGAAAGATATTGTACTTCCGGTACGATGATTTAATATGAAAAGCCATGTGATGGGGGAGTCTCTTCTTAAAATTAGTCATATCAAAAGTAATCAGAAGAGAATTTTTCGGATCAATAGCCCCAATGGCAGTGAGCAAAGCACTGCGCTGAGCCGGACAAGACTGGAGTACCTCTAAAGCTGACATAGCACAAGGAATCTGCGCCAGATATTCCACAATCGAGTAGTTCTGGGCAGCCCTAGCATTCAGATTAATCGTTGATCGCTTAGAAGATGCTTTGGTCATCCGAGGCATAGACTCAACAGTAGGCTTCGTAATGTGAAGTGGCTCAGTAGCATCAGGAGTAACCTTAGCTTTCGAAGACTCTTCTCTGCCATAATCACGGGATCTCGTAGCGATATCTGCGTGAGCACTCATCATAAAAATGTTCGATGGAATTTCCCCTTCCTGGGTGCCCCCAGAGGAAGCCCCAGGATTTTGGTTCGTGCCAACAACTAATTGTTGCCCTTGGGGAAAAGGGTTTGTTAACACAGCCTGGGAACTAGAAGAACCCTGCTGAGCTAACAAGCGCTGAGCATCCTGAATTTTAGGGCAAAGGTGTGTGAGATGGTCTCCAACACAAAGCTTGCATGGAAACTTCACTTTCTTTTTCTCCTTTTGACCCTCACCAACACGCTCGTTGGTTTTATTTGCATTGCCCTTCCCGTTCTTGCCCTTATTCTTGTTATTTCGTCCCTTCTTCTTCCCATCGGATTGTTGATTTCCTTTGGGATCAGAAGCTTGGACAACATTTATGGACAAATACTGGGAAGGTGATGACTCAGCAGGCACAGCCTGACCAGAAGGAGCAGATTGTAAAGACAACTGCTGCAATTGAGTAAGCAGGCTGGCTGCACCACTATTGATCGATCCAATCAGTCCGTCACCATGAGGACCGGGCTTAGTTTTAGATAAATCTAATTTGGAGCGAGGAGCATTGGGCAGATATTTATGGAGGACCCCAGACTGAGAATAGATCAGTTTGAGCTGCTGGGCCCTAAAAATGGCCTGCTCCTCAGAAAATACCCCAGAAAGGGATACATATTTCGAAATATCTGACTGCAGGGATTTCAAAAACCATTCCAAAAGGAATTCTCCTGGAATATGAGCTTTTATAAGCCTCTTCCTTCTCCTCCATTCCTGAATGTGATCAGAAATGTGGGTTGCGTCGTCCTGCTTAAAATTAACTAGGAGTTCAGTCCCAGCGTCGTATCTGACAGGAAACTGGAAATGGTTTAGAAATGTAACAGCTAGTTCTCCAAATGTAGCGAAACTGCCCCCAGTTAGCTCAATATACCATTTGGTAGCGTTTCCAGTTAGGGTGCGTTGAAATAATCTCAACCTAATCGAATCATCGATCAGGGAGTTCGAAGAACACCATAAATGGAAGGTAGTGATGTGGTCAGCCGGATCTTCTCCATTCTTGCCTTCAAACTTTGGGATGTCTGAAGGAAGTTTGGTGGGAACCGGAGGCCACCCCGGACCATAACGAATGGGATCATTAGTCAATTTCGATAGATCTGGCAAGTTTAACGTTGCCAGAAAAGGTAAGCGAGGTGGATCCTGAGGAATCCATCCTTGATGGGATGGATTCCCAACATTCTGAAAAGAATACCCTGGATTTGACGAGGCACCAGGTTGCCAAAAAGAATTCGTAGAAAAAGGAGAAGAACCTCCTCCCCACGCCGAGTTACCAAAGCCCAGACCAGTTCCCCCCGCTGAAGTATTAAATGAAGAGGAAAGCCCCTGATAGGGGTTCCAGGCATTAGACAGAGGAGAAAAGGTCTGATAAGCACTCGACGAAGGGAAAGAAGCATTCCCTTGATGACCTGCATAAAACTGATTCCCTGCCCCCGCTGTAGTGAATACAGGGTTCCAACCTGTAAAAGTAGTCAAACTTTGCCCTCCAGACCAAGGGTTGAAACTCTAGGTCTGTGAATTGAACGGAAATGACCCTAAAGAAGGATTCAAACTAGGAATATGTACAGTTCCGAAGGGGAACCCTTGAAAAGAAGCTGATCCACTAGCCATGGAAGACATGGGTGTAGATCCAGCTACAACAGCGGAAAAGGAAAAAGAAGGAATCCCACTAGTGGGCATTCCGAAACAGAAGCGACCAGATTGAGAAGCCTGTGCTTGGGTGAAACCAGAGCCAAACACAGCAGCACTAGAAGCAATCGAAGATGAAGCAATAGTGCCCCCTCCTTCAACAGAAGCAGGAGTCTGAATGCCTGCAGCACTCACAGCAGAAGCCGCGTTCCCAGTCGTGGCCATCGAAAAGGTAAGAATGACATTTTAAGATCTTCCGTCTCTCCGACTCAGTCCCGGTTACTTTGAAAATGAAAGGATAATCGGGGAGGAAGAGGAGAGATGACCCAATACAGAGGCCTGTGCACGCTCTATTTGCAACCTTTCCTATGGAAACAAGACTCTCGAGGTGAGCGGAGCGCTCCTCTCGGAACCAACACCAGGACCAGCTACGAAACCTTCAAACCCTTGTGGATGATCTCTCTCCACTGCGTCAGACGCCACAGGGTGATACTCACCTGCTAAATTACTCCTACGCCTTCTCGAAGAAGGCTCTGGACTCTCGGGAGATAACCCTCGGATTCTCCTCGATCGACAAGGCACTTGATCAGCCACTTTAACAAATTTTAATTAGACTCAAAAAATATAAAGCTAGGAAAGCTAGGAGAAAAGAGCACTTGCTATAAGAAAAATCCCTGAGATACAATCAAGAAAACAACCTTCAAGTATTTCCGCTCCGGGTGATTAGGACCGGACACCAAAATACAGGAAAGCGAAATATAGGACCTCCTAAAGGTCAGATAATTACTGTGCTCACTAGTATATTGGGAATAAGCACGCTAATTTTAATGATACCTTTGTTTACTAAGTGACCTAAGTCAAGTAAGGGCACCTCTGCATATCAAATAAAGTGATGCTGATTGCCCGCTTCAGTACCATGTGGGGTATTCTCAGCTCACCTATGTGGAACCAGATATGGTGCAACTATGGGCACCAATCCATCGTAAGCCAGGCTGAATGTCTGGGAGGTTTATCTAACAATCGCTGCAGGGGGTATCCCTCTTCTTAGCCTTCACTTCCCCTCGCGCTTGACTCTCTGGAGGAGAGATTTCCCGGTCCACCTAACGGAGTTGGATTTCGCTCAATTAATCAACTTCTATGTTTTGTTTGAGCGGCCTTGGAGAGTTAACTCTCCACTCACCTATTCCAAGGCCCTAAAACCTAGCTAGTTGGTGTATGACACTTAGAAAACTTGCTAGTTGATTTTAAATTATATCGCTTATTTTAATGGGCTGTTATGTTAAGTCAAAAGGATATGGAGATGAAACTTATGGTGTTTTGACGCAGAAAGAAATTAATAAAAACCAAACTACATGAAAATGCAGTTATTGTCTTTCGATGAAAAGCAATCTCTATATAGGTTCTACGAGATTAAAAATTGTATTTTTCTTTTCAGATAACACACTCACACTCACAAAAACTATGAAAATGACTAAATTCTTAAGTGCACCTGATGCAAATCACTACAAGCATGCAAATTCTAAGATGCAAAATCTCCTAAAGCAGAGTGAAATTTCCCAAAAGATCCTTCAGTTTTAACTCTTTTTGGTTGTCCAGAAAGCTAGTTCCTGGAACCAAGAACTCTTAATATGAAGACACCAAAAACACTTACAAACAAGAGGAAGAAATCAATAACAACTTCTTTCCAAAATCGAGTCAAAATCCAAAGGCAAGAAACCTCAACAAAGCTTCAAAAGATATAGTGAAACGAAAACAAAAATGCAAGAACAAAAGAAAATAACAAGGCAACATGTTTTTTGAGCTTTTGAAATGAAAAAATAAAATAAAAGCAAATATTTTTTGAGATTTTGAGTTTTATAAAGGAAGAGCTCGAAAAGACCAAGCGAAACTATCAAATCCCAAGCTAAACAACATTGAATTTCAAGCACAAACTTCAACAATGCTCCAAATCTTATAGGGCTAACTAGTAGCAAGATCAATATGAGAAAAAGAAGACAAGAAAACTCAGCCACTCAGCCTAGAAGAATAGTACAACCTTGCCGCAAACAAAAACTTCCAAGAACCAAGAAAGACTCTTCAAAAGTTGCAACAAGACCTAGCCAACTGAACCCAAGAAAACAAATCAAGAAATGAGCAAAAATCGTAGTGCAAAGCAAAACACAAAGATAGGAAAGAGTAAACGAGCAGGAGCTCTCTGTTTTGATGAAGCAGAACATCCAAGAATCCCCAGAAAGAGATCTTGGTACTCGAACCAGAAGTGCCAGCACCAAAAACAACACTTTGCCAAAAAGACTAGTTTTCAATCAAACGAAAGAGAGAAGAGACCAAAGACCACTTTCTTCACAATCCAGAGGGTACAAAGACACTGCAGGAATAGGTCTTCACAGACAGAAAGGACTGAAAAGTCAAGAAATCCAAAATTTCAAAATCTGCCTAGGTATACGCAACTTCACAGTTTAGCAACAAGCATGCATACGCGACTGTGCTAAAGGAAACCCGCGTATATGCGACTCCCTTTAGACAAAATTGCGTGTATACGCGACTGTGTGTAGAAAAAAGCACGTATATAAAGGTAAATAATGAAAAACAAAAAGGATCAAGCCTGGATAAGAAGCCAGGACTTCAGTCTGACTGAGTAAGAGTAAACTGGACTGGAAATAAAAGCTAAAACTGTTGGAAACCTATCAAACAGCTGAAACCACCCAACAGGGGAATCACAAGAATGCGATCCCCAGCGAAGTCGCCAGTTCTGTTTCGGGGAAAATCACCCTAGAGGTTCGTTGGGTTACAACCTCCACAGAGCAGGGCATGCTACTTAAGAAGGACTCACACAACCATACATGTTCATGAAAAACTAAATAGAGTAGATCGAGGAATTTACCCGTAGGTCCTACGGTTGAAGCAGATCCCGTGGGGTCCAAACCCCCAGCAACCGTCCTTCCTTCTTAACCTGAAAGACAAGAAGAAACAAGCACGAATAACTGGTTGTACAGCATATATCTACTCTAAATTTTAGTGAAATCCATATGAAACATCAGATAAACCATCATAAATGCTTAAATAACAATATTCTCATATATGCAAGCGGACACTAACACGTATATTTCGGGAACAAGATGGTTCTTCTGTATTATAAATAGCATGTACAAAAATAACGAGTGGAGAGATCACCTGAATCCTTCCACGATCTTCGAGCAGACCGTCATCCGGATTCGTCCCGCCCTTGCCTCGCTAAGATTCTTTCCAAACTGGTGCATACGAGATGACATATAGAGAGATGAACATCTCCAGGAAACAAGGGTTTCTTGTAATGAACTGGAAAAGTGCAAGAGGCACGGGGAATCAGACTTGAACTGGGAATCCAACAGAGTATAATATCAATGATTTCTCTCCCTCCCTTAGGCCATACACATGAGGGGCTTTTATACTCCCTCAAAGTAGTTTCAACAGTTGGAAACAGTTGGCCACGTGCTAAAGTGGTTGAACTACCAGAGTAACCATCAACCTAGCCTGAAAATAGGGAATTTTTATATATTTTTTAATGATTTTAATGGCATATGCGGAAAAGTGCATGTGGACTCGCGTATACACGCGGAAAAGTCTGGGCATAACCGCGTATGGGGATTTTTACACTGTTTTTTAGTGAATTGGTCCAAGTCTATAGGAATGGGTGCCCAAAGCCATAAAAGAAATCATGAATCATATGAAGGTGAGAAATGATTCTATAACACCCTCAAAAGCTTTCAATTACCTGTTAAGAAGGTGAGGATACATCCTCCTCACCTGTTCCAACTCCATCCACTTTGCTTTGCTTGGTTTACTGCCTTTTAAACCAACTCTTAGATAATCAACATCTCCCCTCCTTGAACTGTGTGTCCTTCTGTCAAGGATTTCATCTTCTTTCAACTCATCCAAAAATTCTGGCGAGAAATCTTCTATGGATGGTAGCTGAACATGATTTTCAGAATCATGAATAAGAGGAGGTTCATACAAACGTAAATTTTCCACATTAACAACGGAATAAATTTGCATGTATGAAGGCAAATCTAGTTGAAAAGCATTATTTCCAACTTGTTTAAGGATTTTGAATGGACCATAATGAATAGGCTTCAGCTTTTTACCTTCTCCTTGCATTCTATCCTTACTTATATGCAACCATACCTCATCTCCTTCATGAAACTTGTGATCAATTCTATGTTTGTCATGTATTTCTTTGTACTTTCCTTGACTCTTTTCAAGCTGTTCTTAAACTTGCTGATGAATGAGCTGAATTCTTTCAATGAACATGCGAGCTTTTTCAATGTCACTATGCCCATCAATGGCAATATCCTTCTCAAGAATGAAGTATAATGGTGGCTTAGGCAAATATCCAAAACAAGCTTCAAATGGCGAAGTATTTGTAGAAGAGTGCTTGGCCCAGTTGTAAGCATGCTGAATGTAATGAAAATGCTCATCCCAAAGCTTGGGATGCTTGCTGCAATACCCTCTCAAAAGATGCACAATGGTTCTGTTCACTACCTCTGTTTTGCCATCTGTTTGCTGATGGAAAGCAGTACTCTTCTTCAACTTGGTGTCCATCATCTTCCATAGATTGGACCAAAAATTCCCAACAAATCTGGAATCCCTGTCACTAAAAATAGAAGTAGGAAAGCTATAATGAACCCATACATGTTGAAAATATAAATCAGCAGTTTGTTCAGCAGTTATAGTTTTCTTACATGGCATAAGAATACACATCTTGCTGAAACGATCAACTACTACAAAAAGATAATCATGCTACTTTCTAGATAATGGTAATCCCCCAACAATATCCATAGAAACACTTTCCCATGGTCTAGAAGGTACCGGAAATGGCGTATACAATCCAAGCTTCCTATTGCTAGGCTTTCTTGTAGCACATAATGAACAACCTCTAATGAAACGTGTAACACTATCTACCATGCGAGGCCAATAACAATACCTCTGCAGATGTGCCACCGTTTTGCTTACACCAAAATGACCAGCAATAAGAGAAGAATGAGCTTCTCTCATCATGCTTAATCTCTCTCCCTGTGGTATACATAAATTTCCCAAGTGAAACAGCAAATTATTATGCAAATGATAATCATTCTCCTCAATATGATTCCGTTTACTTAAGATAGCATACACCTCTTTAAAATCTTCATCTGATGCATACTGTTCTATGTAGCTTTCATGCACAATAGAATCATTCTTAAGTAAAATACTAGCACTAATAATAGGCCTTGAAAGCATATCAGCAACTTTATTGTGAATACCTTTCTTGTACCTTATTACCAAGTGAAATTGTTGTAGGAAACCCATCCATCTGAAATGTCGTGATTGTTGCAATTTACTTTGCGACTGCAAATACTGTAAAGGATGATGGTCGGTATGCACAATTGTTTCTTTTCCCATCAAATAGTGCTTCCACTTTTTGACACTTTGTACCAACGCATACAACTCCTTATCATATGTAGGATAATTCACAATAGCACCATTAAATGTCTCAGAATGAAAAGCGATAGGCTTACCATGTTGTAAGAGAACTGCACCCATGGCATAATCACTAGCATCTGTCTGAATCTCAAATGGCTGTCTCAAATCTGGTAATGCAAGAACCGAAGCTAAACTGATCTTTTCTTTCAAAGATTTGAAAGCTTTTTTTTGCTTACTTCCCCATTGGAAAGCACGCTTCACACTTGTCACTGCATGCATAGGAGCTGCTATGGCAGAAAAGTTAGCAATAAACTTTCTCCAATACTGAGCTGCACCCAAAAAACTTCTTACCTCTGTAATGGACTTGGGAGTATGCCAATTCACAATAGCTTCTACTTTGGAAGGATCAATTCTCAAAGCACATCCACCTACTATGTGTCCCAAATAAACCAAAGAAGTCTTTCCAAATTCACACTTTGACATCTTAAGAAATAACTGATTTTTCTTCAAAACATCAAGTACTTTACTAACATGCATGACATGATCTTCTCTTGTCTTGCTGAAAATCAAGATGTCATCTAAGTAGACAATAACAAAATCATCAAGAAAAGGACGTAAGACATCATCCATTACCCGCATGAAAGTTGCAGGTGCATTGCATAAACCAAATGGCATCACAAGCCACTCAAAGAGTCCTTGTTTGGTTTTAAAAGTTGTCTTCCAAATGTCTCTTTCTTCAATTCTTACTTGATGATAACCACTTCTTAAGTCTAACTTAGTGAAATATCTTGCATCTTTCAGCTGATCTAACAAATCATCTATTCTTGGAAGTGGGTAATGATTCTTTACCGTTATCTTGTTCAAAGCTCTGAAGTCAACACACATACGCCAAGTTCCATATTTCTTCGGAATCAACACTATCGGTGACCCACATGGTGAAGTGCTTGGCCTTATGAAACCCTTTTCCAACAACTCTTTAATCTGCTTCTTTATTTCAGCATTCTCCATAACAGACATGCGATACATGCCTATGTTAGGAAGAGGACAATCTGGATGTAAATGGATTTCATGCTAAATCTCCCTTTTAGGAGGCAAACCTGTTGGCTCCTGAAACATCTCATGATGTGCATCAACTACATCATATAAATCAGATTTAAGCTTCTCATCACAATTTTCAAATGACTCATGATTCAAATCAACCTTTGGCTTGATCATAATAAGTACAAAACTCTTTCTTGAATTGACTAGCCTTTTTACCTGTCCTGCATTTACCATTGCACCATTTGTCTTCTTGCGATGAGCTCTGACAATAAACTCCTTGCCATCTTTGAAAAGATGATATTTGTTTTCATGGCGATAGAAGATTGCTTTCCTGTCAAACAAGTAAGGACTTCCCAAAACAATACCAGATATATCAAGTGGAACCACATCAAGTTCAACTGTGTCAATATAGTGTGCAGTTATTGCAAAGCGCAATATGCACTTCCTTGAGACTTGCAAGTTAGCATCCTTGCATATCCATCCAAGTGGATAAGGCTTCGGATGTGGAATGGTCTCAAGTTTAAGTTGCTTGACCAAGTCTTCAGATATGAGGTTAGCTTGTGACCCACTGTCAAATAGTGTGTCAATTTTGGTATGTTTTGAAACTACCCTCACATGAAATAGTTCAATTCTTTCTTCCTCATTAGGAGCTTGTGTATGACAGTTTGAAGAACTAGCACTTGCTTGAGTTTCAATTTCCTTCCCTTTCAAACTTTTCAAACCCATGGCTGCAATTTTTGTTTCGTCACCCGAATCATCACCTAAATCTTGTGGTGTAGTTGTAGTAGCTGCATTTTTCTTCTTTCCCTTGTTTTTTTTAAACTGGTTTCTTTTTTCAGGATGAAGTTTCCAACAGTTTTTCTCTTCATGGCCACTCTTTGAACAATTTTTACAAATGACCTTTTCACCCTCTTGTTTGATAGATGCATTTTTCTTGCCTTTTCCTTTGTTTTTCTCTTTGTTCTTTCCTTTGAAAGTCTTGTTTCTACCCTCATCAAAAGTATTATTTCCTCTAGCTTCTAAATGTGTAGCCTGCACACAGACTTCATCTAAGCTGGTAGGATTGAACATTAGGATAGTATGTTTAAGGTAACTATGAAAACCTCCTATGTATTTCAACAAGGTATCTTGACTTTGTAAGTCTACTCCAAGTAGAAGTGCTCTCCTTCTAAACTCTTGGGTATAATCTTTCACATTTTGACCCTTAAGTTTCCTAAAATTTTTCCAATTCATAATTGCTTTCTGAATATGAGCAAGAGGATAAAACTATTTCTTAATAGCTGTAATAAACTCATTCCAAGTTAGATTTATCTTACCATGCTTTTTTATTTCCTCCTTAGTCTTGGCTTCCCACCAAACCAAAGCTGCTCCATCCATTCTCAAAGAGGCTAATTGGATTTTTGTGTCATCATCATGCAAATTCTGAATTCTTAGATAGACTTCCAACTGTCTAATCCAGTTATCCAATTTCTCTTCATTCACATCACCATTAAACATTGACAACTCAAACTTCACATCAAGCTTTAACAAAGGATTTTTAAGAGATGTTTTTGTTTTTTGTGACTGATTTTCAGAAGTTGAAGAGGATGATGTCGAGGATTAGGATGATGATGGAGATGGTGGATCACCATTTCCTCCATTCCCTTTCTTAGACTCATCTTTGTCTTTCTTTCCTCCTAAAGAATATCCTTCTTCTCTTTGATTTCTAGACCCTTCTCCAGCAATCCTGTCATTTCTCTCCTGGTATAGGATCCTAACCATCTCAGTCAAGTCCAAGAAAGCTTTTCTAAAGACTCTTTCTTCTTCCTTGGGATCCATTTCCTCATGTAATTATCCTTCTCTGGAAGACATGTTTGTGGCTGATTCTAAGGCTATTGAGGATGAAATGGAAGGTGGATGTAATGGCACTCTAGCCCTCCTTGGCTGAGGATTAACTTGTTCTCTAACCAATTGACCTTCCCCTCTTTGCAATTTCAGCCTAGTAAGCATCAAATTTTGCATAATAATACGATTTACTTGCACAAATTTCACAAACTTTTAAGCAAAACCTTGAGCTCTGATACCAACCTGATCTGAAATTGTGAGAACAAAGTATTTCTCATACAGAGATTGACTGTAGGGGCATTTACCGGATATTTCACCTTTCAAAGAAAGGATGAATCTGGAGGCTACCTGGCCCTTCTACAGTCTCTGCCTAAAGAAATAAAATGTAATCACTGATATCCGATCAATGAAAGTATTTGTTTTATGTGCAAAGTATTCATTGATCCAACTTTAATGTGTGAATAGGCAAGTATACATATTTTGCAAATGAAGTATAATGGTTTGAAGATGAACTAATAAGTTTTGTTCACTGTTTAAACCTGCTTGGGAAAAGTTTGCTTATAAAAATTTACTGTTTAAAGGAGAAGAATATGAAAATATGCAGCAAAATTATACAGTATGATAGTAAATAATTGTTTAAGAAGTTCACCCCTCTCTTGGGCTACCTCCGCTGGGTCCAAAAGCCTCTAATTAGGCTTTTTCCTCTTTGATTAAATGCTAAAAATGTGAATACAACTGTATAGAATCATCAAATGGAAAAATACACTGCAAATTAAGATTCAGAAGGCTCAAATCAGTATAAAATGACTAAACAAACACCTCCATTGGATGAAGATAGTCCAAAACAGCTCTTCTTTCCTTAGGCCCTAGTGGCTCCACGACCAAAAACGCTGGTAAATTCTCTGATAGAGTGCCCTGATGGCTCTGCAAACTCTCCCAACAGCTCCAGAATGATCCAATACCTCAAAATCAAAAAACATTTCGTATCAAAAGGCTTTTCCTAGCCAACGTTATGGCTCTTTTACTCCAACTGCCAGTTTGGCCTAACAAAACTCCACTAAATCTGGCTAACTGCTAGATAACACCGACAGAACTGGAGTTAGCCGCTGAAATTGGGGGTCCACCGAACTGACCGCCAGTTCTGGGGGCTAGTGGATAAGGTGCATAGGACCGCACCGAACGGAGTGGTAAACCAAACTTAGAGTTAAAATCGGCATTTTATAAGGTTTGCAACAATATATTAAAATGCCTTTCGCACCTTCCGCCGGAACCGTGTGACCACAACCCGAATTCATTGCGCGCCCATACCATCGTTCAATTCAAATATAAATGAGCACGTATAATAATTAACAATCACCGTCGTGACCCAATGGTTAAAATGCTCCGTTGGTGTCTGCCCGACCCGGGGTCGAACCCTGCCGCATGCAACAAATTTTTAATTGCCCATTCCATTATGCCTTGGGGCCACGTGGCAGCCTTCGGGCTGGCCACGTGGCACCCTTTAATTGGCTGCACCCGGAATATTCTGCAGAATATTTTGTGGAATATTCCACAGAATATTCCCAGAATATTCTGTAGAATATTCTTTTTTTAATAATAATATTTTGTATAAAGTCAACTTTGGCCATTTTTTAATTGAAATTGGCGAACTTCAAAGCTAAATATCTTCTTCATACGGCGTCGGTTTTTAGTGCCATTCACGCCTACAGGATCATTTTTCCAAGCTCTTTCCAATCGATCTAATTCAAACCAATTCTGAACAACTTCATTTTTGAGCATTTTTCTACAAGGGACTTGATCTCCTGATCATATATATTCACGAGTTGCACCATGCCTCCATCAATGACGTGTTGAGCTACATATGATCCTAATTAGTGCATTGTAAAGGTTATTGGATGCTTAATAAACTTTCTATCATATAATAGTACCAAATATCTTTCTTGGAATTCCCTATGCTTCATCATCTAGTCGTGGCAGGCCTTATCTTGTGCATTTTTTACTTCCTACTGAAAGCTCTATAAGCCTCAATATTCCTCAAATTACAATAGATATTTTAGTTAGTTATCCATAGCCTTTGAATATATCATCTGGGTAGGGAGCACAATGCGCAGGCTTGGAACCATGAACTCCATTGGATCAACCACTTCCATCCTATAAACTAACCAGTAGGGTGTTTCTCCAATCACCCGTTTACATGTGGTGCAATAAGCCCATACAACTTTAGGGATTTTGAGGTCCAATTTGTCACATTGTACATTACACAATTGGGTAAGTGTGATATCCATAATTTTATTGAAATCTTCAACCATCCCATTTGCATGGTGATGATACAGGGAACTCCTATCATGGTAAATCTCAAAATATGTAGTTATATCTATTATGTTTTTTTTCATAAAATGAATCCCTTGGTCACTCATCAAAATTCCAAGACACCCAAACCTAATCAGAACCTGGATAAACAAAAATTATGCAGCAGTATCGTTGTTGTAGTCCTTCACTAGCGTAGCTTCATTCCATCTCATTAAATAATATGTGGCGGTGATAATATATAATGTGCTAGGCCTCCTAGTCGGGGGGTCAATAGGTCGAGTAAAATAAAAAAACCACTTATCGAATGGAAACAACATGAGCTTGGGATTCAAGGGAATTTCATCTTTCTGTGATGGTATTCACATCCTTTGGAATATGTTGCGAGCCTTGTAATACTCCTTTGTGTTGCCTTGTACAATTGACCACCATATCCCAGTGCATAAAATATTCTACACAATATCCAAACTTGTATAGTGACCTATTTCTACTCCAGCGTAAGATTTAAGCAAGATCATAGGTCTCTCATGCTCCATAGCACATCTATTTAAGGCCCCATTAGCTCCTATTTTATACAGTTCCCATTTTATGTATCTAATATCCTATCACCTTGACCACTAGTTGCTTCTTCTACACCATGTATAAATTAATGTGTAGATTCTAAACTATTCATGAAATTTACAAAATCAAAAGACTAGAAGCTACTCTCTTGATCCATGGAAGCTAATTCATGATCTATAACACATATAATTAAAATTGAAAAGGAAACATCACACATCCAGAGATATTTATCTAGGGGAAAAAAACTACTCAAAAACCCTTACTATCTATATTGCATTAATAAAATAATAAAGATGAAATAAAATCCTTGCTCAAGCATATGCACAACTTGAAACTATAAAGTTTATCTCTCTGCCTGAATGACTGAACCTAGATAATACTTATCAAATTATTCAAGCCTCCAAGATCCTATTTCCTTGCATTGTTCCTTGAGTAATTAGCTGCTATTTTTTAGGGAAATTCCTGAATTTCATTGTTCAATTCTTGTAGGCCCATTCTTTGGCTGCATGCAATACATATACGAATAGGACTATTCTACAAATGATAGTACACTGCCTTGGAATCTCCATCTCAATTGGGTAACTTGAATTCTATGCATGCATAAATTTTTTAGGGCTAATTGATTAGTTAAATGCCTGACCACTAAGTGTGATTGAAGTTCCACTGCACACCTGGACCTTCCTATAGTTTCTCACACAATTGGCACTAGTTTAAGTGATAATAACTCAACTTAACTAGAATATATTGCTACAAATTAGAAATCAATCATAATGAGCTGAAATTAAGCCTCCCCAACTCAAATTTATTGATTTAACTGAGTGACAAGATCCAAGTCACCTCAATTAACTACCTCCAAGATTATGCTGATGTGGAAATTCAAATTTTCTCTAGTTTGAACAAGGAAATGTCAAACTGATATTTTTCTTGATGCATTATCAACAATCCCTCTTAGAAATAAAGGTCTTATCTTCCACCCCAATCCTTCTTCTATGAAACTCAAATTTTCCTCTTAACAAGACCTTTGTCAAAATTTCTACATCTTTTTCCTTTGTTGGAATGTATTGTAACAACATGATATGCCTCTGCACACAATCTCGTAGATGGTGATACCTGATATCTATATGCTTGGATTGATTATGAAATATATAATTCTCAAATATCTTAATGCAACTATGATTATGGTAGTAAATAAAAATAGGATCACCATCCAATCAAATAGCCCAAAAATAATATTTCTCATCCATATTGCCTCACATGTTTCTTTACTAGAAGCCATGGACTCTAATTCTACGTAGATGAGTGCCATAGATCTCTTTGTCCTATTGTACCATGAAAATATTGCTGACCTTGTTGTGGCTCATTTGCAATATCTTTTATTTAAATTTTTCAAAAATAAAAATAAAAAACAGAAAAATATAAAAAATGTATGTTAAAGTAAAATTTTATCATACTTTAAAGTTTAATACTTTAAAAGATTCATGAAGATGGGTCTCGGCATTTAGTTAACGACCGAGCTCATATGTGAGCGGGATCCGAAGATTTTTTTGTACGTAGATAAAAGTGGCAACCCACGGGCACATTTGATGCACGGGTTAACAGAGAGGGTTCCTCCGTAGTTGACCGCATTGACTAAGGGGCTGATCAAGATCTACAGTCAGGATTAAATGTGGGGGAATGACCCTAATGAGCACTCTGTACCTTTGAGGCCTCCTGCAGTGACATAAGCCGCTAGTTGGCGACAACTTTCAGCCAGATCATGGTACCGTTTAATGGTATTTTGGCACGTCAACTCAGCATTTAATTCATAAACCTCGCACCACCTATTTAAAATTGGTTCTTCTTTTTGCAAGTCTATTGTTGTTTCTCTGTTCTTGTCAATTTAATTGCACTTGTGTCTTCCATTTTTTTCCACCACCTTGTTGTTTTTCATCACCCTAAGTAAAATTATGGCTAAGCGTTCATCTCTTTCTGGCTCATCCAACCATATTCCTCTCATAGACACTAAGAGGGATATCCGAGACATTTTGTGCTCTTTAGATCACCTCCAATTCTATCAACAAGTCTGTATAAAGTGAAAAGCATGTCCAATTTTTTCTGCCATGGCAAAAACAGGTGTATTGTCTGCATGTATTCCAAGAACACACCTTTTTCCTGAGTTTGTGCATTGGCTAGTGTCTATTATGTACCCTGGAAAATTCTTTGTAATGAATTGTCTAGGAGAGAATTTCTTACAAGTCTAAGCCCTGTTAGTTTGTCAAGCCCTATGTTACCCAGAGTCAAAATATTATGTTCAATTCATTGATGAGTCATTGATAGAACATTATAGTAGTCTTGCAGGTCAAGAATTCAATCAGTTTGTATTTTTCGTGAAGCCAGAGACGAAGTGGTTTGTATCTTACATAAATAATTATCCATGGAAGTTTTTGATGCAGAATTTCGGCTGGTGTTGAGGTGTATTTCAAAGATATTGGCAAAATAAGACGACAGTATAATTGACAAATCAGTTCTGGAAATGTTTGCATTGCTGATGAAGCCAAGAGTAGTCCTAGATATTCCTTCATATTGGCAAGAAGTTGTTAATACTCAATTCATGATTTTATCACTTACTGGGTCATTTAGGTTCCCCTCTCTTGTAATTTACCTCTTTTTTATATCAAAATGTGGAAGAATTATTGCATTTGGGGTTAAATATTATGGATGTAAATAAAAAGAGGTAGTTAATGCTATTTTTGACTGATGTAGTAAGAGAGGAACATAATGAGGAAGGTCTATTTGATTTTGAAAATCATTTTATGTATACTGCATATAAGACTTTGAATGGGGTTTCTCCCCCATGTTTCCTGCCAAAGGCTCATGAGTTTCTATATTTGGGAACAAACTGGAAATTTGGAGATTGGTATGTTTAAGAAGACTACTCAGATATTAGACTTTATGGGGCTGGGGAGAACCATATATGCTTCCTATATTTGTGCCTATGAGATTATTTTCTTTAGATTTCAGTAGGAAGAGTTTAAATGTTGACCAAATACATTTTTTACCTATGAAAAAGGGTCATATGTTTAATCTACCTATGTCTATGGGTCTGTTTATAGTCAACATGAGACAAGAAGCTGATGAAGTTAATATGATGTTAGATGGAATGCACTTGCTGTTAGGAGATAAGTGGGATTATGACCCCCATAAAGTGATTTCAAATAGGAGAATTGAAAATGGTTATTCAAAATTTGTTCATGAAAGTAGAACTAACATGGAGAAGCTAGCAAATAAGGGTATTGCAGGTTCTATTGGCTCAAATATAGACACTCCTATCATATCTGAGAAATCATGCAAGAGGAGTAAAGAGGCAATTGTTGATTCAGAAGATGAAGAGCAGAGAGCCGAAAACAGAACAAAATTTAATGAAGACTTAGTAGGTTCTCAACTTGATTTCTCACTTCAACTAGGTGATGATAAAAATGTCCTAGTCTCACCAAGAAGACATGGGGATTCTTATGAGCAAGTCCCTTTTATTAAACAAGTGTTTGCTCAGATTGTTGAAATAAATAATAGGATGAAGGCTAGCATGGAGGCACAGGATGAGTATGAAATAAATTTATATCAAGCAATATTGTTGACAGTCATGGATCTTGAAAAATATCAGTTTAAGATTGCTCTTTCTCATCCCTCTGATATGACTATAGGGTCATCAAATAATTTCAACACTGTAAATTTAATTTTTGATGTGAGAAATATTCCTTTGCTTGATAAATTAAATTTAAATATGCAAATAGGTCAGCTGATAGTAAATGATTTGACAAAAACTAATGAAATGTCTCTTAAGGCTGAAAACATGCTAGGGAAGGTGATCAAGAAATTGAAATTGGAGAAATCCAACTCCAAGGCTTTAACAACATAGAATGAATAAATCAAGAAGGTAATTGTAAATATTGGAGTAGATCCAAATGATAGGTCTGTTGTGCAGAAGTTTCTACAAAGTGCGCAATCAGAGATTTATGTGTTGAAGAAAAAGTTGAAGTTACTTACAGGGGAACATTCTATGGTAGAAGAGGTGGTAGAAGTGGAAAGTGAGAAAGAGAGCCTTCTTCAACAACTCTTGCAAAAAGAAGAAAAAATTACTAAGTTGAAGGAAAATTTGTTGTCATTACATAATCAGATTGATTCTCATTCTTACACTATCATTTTTCCATCTGGAAATGATGATCTAGCAACACAGATATCTCAGTTGAACACTGAACTGAAGATGGTAGAGAAAGATCTCAAAAGGGCACAAAATGTTCTGGATACAATAAAAAAAATAATTCAAGCCAAGGATGAGGAAATTAATAAATACAGGACAACTTGTGAAACAGTTAATGCTGAGATTAAGAGTTTACAGGAGAAATTGAAGCAAAATATATCTCTGTTACAGGCTAAGGACATCATCTGGAATGAAATCATTAAAGAAATGAAATAAGCTTGGGGATATTTGACTATTGTATCATAAGAAAAAAACATTACTAGATATTTTGAGGAGTAGGTTATGGCATACAAGCAGAACACTATTAAAAAAGCTATTTAGGCAAAGAAATTTATTGATTTTAGTGATTCAAAGACTGATCAAATTTAGAAGAAAAAGAGATTAAGGATAGGATTCTATATGTTAAAGAGATTAAAAAATTGATTGTTAATAACTATCTCCGAAAGACCATTGAGAAGAAGTTGACAGAGATTAAGGAAGAAGTAAACAAGTTTGAAAATATGTATGACAAAATAGCCAGGGTAGGATTTCCATTATGCTGGGGCGTTGGAGGTAGTCTCTTATCATGGGATTCCTATGAACCACTATTGGTATTGAAAAAATCAAGGTGGATAACACTCATGAGAAGTCTTGGATTCTTAAAGGAGCAACAATTATTAACTTTCTTCAGAGGAATTTTCAACTAATATGGTTGGTGAAGGCCTTATTTACAGAGAAACCAACATTCAATAGGATCATTGCCTTTAGGCTAGAATACCACAGGCTAATTAAGTCACCTAAGTCAAACATTGAAGTGTGGAAGAAAGGCAAAGCCTGGATGACTGTTCTACCTAAGGATCCCTCAATATAAAAGAAATAAAAGTCAAGAAATCAAGAGAATACAACACCAATGGGACCAATTCATATTCAACAAATAGATTAGGATTTAAGTTTTATTTTCTCTGTTAAGAGAATGTAATTGTAATAATACATTTCGATGATATGTCATAGGTATTTTAAGAAGTTTCAAGTAGTTTGAGTAGCTAGGAGTAGTTTCAGCAGTTACAAACTACTTTACATTGTATTTAAAGAGAAAGAATTGAGAGGAAAAGGTTCTAAGTTGTGGACCTTTAGACTACTGGAAATTTTGCACTCAATTTTTCAGATGATTAATGAAAGAAGAACAAGATTATTGCATCTGTTGTTATTGATATGTTCGTCAGTTTCCATTCTGTATTTTCCTTCTATAAATAAAACGAAGTAATGAAGTTGCAGGTCTCTTTTTACATATGTGAATAAGAGTTAAATATCCTTCATGTTCGTCTTATCACTCCAATTTATATCAGCAGATAATGGAATTGCGAAGCATTTATTGCATCAGATTCTTCAGGGTTTAATAATGAATTTCTAAAGGTGATTAAGCAAAGACCATTTGATATAATATTTTTGTGACATATAAATATATATTTATATGTGTATATATATATATATATAATATATAGATATATATATATATATATATATATATATATATATATATATATATATATATATATATATATATATATATATATATATATATGTATATATATATGTATGTATGTATGTATATATGTATGCACATATATATATGTATATATGTATATATATATATACATATATACATACATATATATATATATATATATATATATATATAAATATATATATATATATATATATATATATATATATATATCATAGCATCGATTTTTTACTAATAATCTAAGGATTGTTTCTTAGGATACAACATTTTTTGGCACCATTACCAGGGATGGAGCAACAAAGTTCATTCCCTGGTTTTTTTTCATATTTCCTTTGGTTGTTCAGAGAGGAGGAAATATCAGGTTGTGTTTTTATTCCATAATTATAACGTATAAAAGGCCACATATGAGGTCAGATACCTCTCAACAGAAATATCTTATTCTGTCAGATCTAGAAAAATTGGTTTCTAGAAAATCTCAGAAACCAAAAACGTTTTCTACACCTGATGCTACACTCTCTGCACCTGGTAGTAGTTCACATAACCCTTCATCCAAGGATATTTCCCGGAAACTCATTTTCTCAGAACAAGAATCCTTTTCCCCACTAATCCATTTTCAAGAACCAAGGTTAGAGGAACAATCTTTTGAGTCAGTTTCATTCACATCCACACAAGCTCAACCAACTTCAGTTGTTGGTTCTTTTTCTATTGTTCATCAATCCCTTCTCATATAGGTTATTTCACCCCACTCATCCACATCCACAACTAGTTCACAAACCCCACCTACTCAAGGAGCGGTTAACCAAGGCATAAACATGGCAACCCCTGCTTTCTTAATGAACATATATGCACCATTAAATCCTCCACAGTCTATGAATGCCATGCCCCAAGAATACCTCAATTTACTTCCTCATTTAACTGGTGAAGATGAAGTAACTGTAGAACAACACTTTCCATTGTTTTGCTCTTTTGATGGGAATCTAAATGTTGAACATCTTGATGTAGTGATGAGACTTTTTGTAGAGTCTCTGAATGGAGAGGCAAGAAAATGGTTTAAAGGTTTGTCAAATGGCTAAATTAATAATTTGGAGGAATTAGAGACACAATTCACCCAAATATGGGGTGAAAAAAAAGATCCTGGTTATTCATTAATAGAGTTTAATGCAATCAAGAAAAATCCTAATGAAAACATGAATAATTTTATTAAAATATTGAACAAATTATACAATAGTTTATCCACAGAAATGAAACCTCCTCCTGTTGGAGCAAGGGTAGTTTTTGCTGGAGATTTTGAGTCAGATTTTAGTTTCACTTTAAGGGAGAGGAGATCTCCTACTCTTGAGAAAATCCAAATTGATTCTTGTAAAATTGAAGCAAACATGACTACTGGTGGGAAAACAGAAGAGAATTAGTTAATCCAAGAGAAAGGCAAGGCCAAAGAAGAATCACCACAGGATCAGAGGATTGATGATATGAAAAAGGTTATCAAGAATTTTTCAAATAAGTTAGTGAAGATGGAGTTAGATATTAAAAACTCCCAAATACCTTCACAGAAAAATAGAGGAGTTTTCAATCCTCAATTTAGAAAGCATCCCATGCAAATCTTGTAAAGAGAGAGAAAAGATCAAGCTCAAGCTCAAGCACTAGTCTACATAGAAGCAACACCCTCACAGTCTAATGAAGATGATCAAAGGGAATTTGAAGATTAGATATCTTCCATGTACATGGAAGAAGATGAAGAAGAATAAGAATGTGAATAATAATACATAGAAGTTGAGGTTTCCTTTGACCAAGAAGAGATGGATGATTATTGTAGACAATTTACAAATTTTATGCAAGTAGAGTTGCAAAAGAAATATGATTTTAGATGAATAAAGAGATAAAGGACACAAGATGATGAACAACAAAAACAAGAGTCAGTTCCTTCTCCAATGGTGACTCCACAACCAAAGAACTCATTAAAACAATTAGATAAGGGGAAACAACCTATGAATCTAGTAAGTGGAACTAAAAAAAAACAAGTTAAGACTTCCCAAAATAAGTCTATTGATACTGATAATTTGGATAAGGTTTTTACTGTGTCTGAACAGATTTCTAATCCTAGTAGAAATCAAGAAGAATCTGAGAAGATTTTCAAACAAGATCAAACCTTCAGTCTATCCAAAGAGCTAGAAAATGTCAAAATCGAAGTACCCCTTCTTAAACTAGCCAAGACACCAGTTTACAAGAAGGCGTTTGTAGAATTCATTAATCTTTCTTAGTCTAATGATATTGGTGATACTGTGAATTTGCAAGAGGAAAAACCAGTGGTTACTTTTGATCTAGATGTGGAGTAGGTAGCTTCTTCTGTTCCCCCATTTTATATATCACTTCTTCTTCATGATTTCATTCTTCATAATTGTATGTTGGACTTTGGTGCTTCACATAATCTCATGCCATTATCTATAATGAAAATTTTTAATTTACAAATTACTAAACCCTATAAAGAACTATGTTCATTTGATTCAAAAAGGGTGAAGTGTGTTGGGCTTATCAAAGGCATGGTGGCATCCCTGGCTCAAATTCTAGCCAAAAGTATCATGATGGATGTAGGGGTTGCATATATTTTGGATAGATTTGGTATGATTTTTTCTAGATCTTAGGGAGAAAATCTTGGAGGTGTTTTAAAAGTAGACTTCACATATGCTATTATTCATGTGTTCAATGGGGAAGAAAGAATATTATATAGAGAAACAAGATTTGTTAAAAATGCCACAAAGAAAGATGTAGGAAATTCCCTTATCTATGGTTAAGAGAAGGAAGATATTTCTTGTTTTATGTTGCATGAAGTTGTGGAGTTTAGTGAAGACTCATAGAAGCTTCTCTCTTCAGCAATTGTACATAATCAGCTAGGTTTAAACAAAAATTGGAAGTGTTATTTTGATGGTGCCTATTCAAAAGATGGCACAAGAGTTGGATTTTTACTGATATCTCCGGAAGGTAATCTTTTGCCTTTTTCTTTTAAACTTGAATTTGAATCAAAAAATAATGTAGCTGAGTATGAGGCATTAATTTTGAGTCTTCAAAATGCTAAACAAATGGGAATCCATGGTATTTCCATTTTTGGTGATTCTGAGTTGATTATGAGATAGATTAAAAATATTTGTCAAACCAAACATCCAAGGTTGAGATCATATAGGAATGAAGTATGGGACTTGATTGCGAATTTTTTTGAATATTTGAATCTTCATTTCATTCTAAGAGAAGAAAACAAAATGGAAGATTCACTGGCAGTTGCAGCTAGTACTTTCAAGCTGCCTATAAATCCGAAACCGAGGTATGAGATTGAGTTGAGGCATAGACCCTCCATTCATGACAATGTTAAGCACTGGAATTTTTTTGAAGATGATGAGTAGATAAACCATTTCCTGAAAATGATTGAAAACTTTGAAGAGAGTGAAATAAAATCTTAAGCAATCAATACGTGATCAGAAACTAATCCGGTTTAAAGACAATATATTTCCAAGAGGATTAGTTCATCTTGAAATATTGTTTTATTCAAATGATGTAGAACTGCATCAAAATAAGGTACCTCAAGAGGGTGAGATGGAAGATTGTAATCTGGGAACTCAACAAGAGCCCAAGGTTGTCAAGTTATTCATAGGTGTACCTACGAATTATAAAGAAAGATACATTGATGTTTTCAAAAAATATACGGATGTATGTGCATGGTCCTATGAGGATTTAAAAACATATGATCTACATATTATTCAGCATAAGATACTATTGAAGGATGCGGTCAAGCCTGGAAGATAGAAACTTAGGTAGATTAATCCATTTCTCCTTTCTCCAATTGAAAAGGAAGTGAAGAAACTATTGTAGGCAAAAATTATAGTCCCACTCAGATATTCAGACTGGGTTTGTAACCTAGTTCATGTGAGCTAAAATAATGGAGAGATAAGGCTATGTGTTGACTTCAGGACTTTAAACAGGGCATCACTTAAAGACAATTACCCTTTGTCTAAGATGGATTATGTGTTACAAAAAGTGACAGGAGAATATATATTTTCTATGGTTGATGGTTTCTCCAGGCACAATCAGATAGCGGTTGAAAAAGAAGATCAAAAGAAAAAAAAATTTACCACACCATGGGGAACGTTCATCTATGCAAAAATTCCATTTGGCCTGATGAACGCGGGTACCACTTTTCAAAGGGAAATGGACATAGCATTTGTGGGTGATAATTTTGTAGTTATATATTTGGATGATGTGACCATTTTCTCAGGTTCAGATGATGAGCACTTGGAGCATTTGCAGAAGGCTTTCTTGAAATGAAAAAAATTTGGGTTGTCATTGAATCCCAAAAAATCCTTATTTGCCTTGGTGGAAGGAAAGTTGTTAGGACATATAGTTTCAAATCAGGGAGTGAAAATTGATCCAGTAAGATTTGAAGCTATCCAGACAATCCCCTATTCCAGGAGTAAAAAGGATATTCAGATGTTTCTATGAAAAATAAATTTCCTGAAAAGATTTGTCCCAAATTATGCTGAAATTGTTAGGAACATAATAGATATGCTGAAGAAGAATGAAAAAGTAAAGTGGGATAAGGGTGCTAGAGAATCATTTGCTAGGATTAAAGAAGCCCTTCAGGAAGCTCCTGTTTTGATGAGCCCAAATTAGCAAAAGGATTTTCAAATATTTTCATTTTCATCACCTACTACCATTGTTGTTGTGTTGTTGCAGAAGAAGGGAGAGGGCAAAGAAAAACCTGTGGAATTTTTCAATAAAGTTCTTAGGGATGCTAAACTTAAATATAACATTTTATAAAAGTAGGTGTATGCTTTAGTTAAAGCATTAAAAGAATTCATGACTTATGTGTTGCAATCTCAGATAGTTTCTTATGTGCCTAACTCTGCTGTGAAATATGTGTTGATTCAAAGTGATGTAGAAGGTAAAAGAGGAAAATGAATAGCTAAGATCCAAGAATATGACGTAGATATCAAACCTACTAAATTGGTCAAAGGTCAAGGTTTGGAAAAACTATTAAGAGAGTCAAATTTTCAAGCTTTGGGAATTAATTTTCTGGAACCTTTAGATGAAGTTATTGATGAAAGCAGTCAGAGCAGTACAAAGACAACAATTAAATACAAGTTCCTATGTTCTGATTGGTATAAGGATATTGTTCATTAATTATGTTTTTTCTCTTGCCCGAACTTACTGAACAGAACAAAATACAGATCTATTAATCTCAAATCTCAGCCATATGTCATAATTGATGCTAATTTATATTGGAAGGATCCTACTAGAATTTTGCTGTTGTGTTTGACAAAAGGTGAATCAATGGAAGTTATAAAAGAATATCCTAAAAATCTATGTGCAGGCCATTATAGTTGAAAGGTTACTACTCATAAAATCCTCAAATCATGTTTTTACTGGCCCTACTTGTTTTTTGATGTATACAAATTGGTTAGAAGTTTCCAGAAATGTCAATTATTTGCAGAAAAGAAAAGGTTAGCTCCACTACCTCTTCTCCCAGTGTTTGTTGAAGAACCCATTAGGAAATGGGGATTAGACTATATTGGGGAAATAAATCCACCATCAAGTGGATATTTCAAATGGATTTTGACTACCACTAACTATTTACAAAGTGGGTGGAGGCAATACCTACAAGAAAGGCTAAGGAATAGGTGGTAATGAAGTTTCTGGAAGAAAACATCTTCAGCAGGTTTGGGTGTCCAATCAAAATTGTAACTAACAATGCCCAGGTATTCAATTTAGTTAGATTCATTAATTTTTGTCAAACATATAATTTCTTTCTATCTCATTCGAAATCATATAATCCTCAAGGGAATGGGCTAGTTGAATCTTCCAACAAGGCATTGGTCAAGATCTTGAAGAAGGAAATTAATGAAAATCAGAAAAAATGGGATTCAAAATTCACATTTTCTCTTTGGGCAGTTAGAGTGACTACTAGAATATCTACATCTAAGTCTCCTTATGAACTGGTTTATGGGACTCAAGCTTTATTTCCTACTGCTATAGGGTAAAATTCTTGGGTTGTTGGTTATCGAATATCCCTCTCAGGGCTTTCCGGTGCCTGAGGCAGATAGTAAGATTGGTTGTATAGTTCACAAAGATGGCACATACATATTAATATTAACATAAAAAAACTTGACGGAATGAGATAGAGGATTACCTCTTTAATGATATTGAAGCCTTTTGGAGAGTGTTGAACAACGAAGCAGGGATCCTTCTTCACTAGCCCCAAATCTCGACTATGCAATCAGTCAAAGCACCCATGTAATCTCTATAACATACATTTCCTATCAATTAAGTCAATATATAATAAACATTTAAACTATGCACATCTATGCCATTCATCTCATTCTATGTAAGTGATCAAATAACAATGACAATATCAACGCATAGAATGGACAAAACATATATAGTTCTATTGATTTATAAAAAGGAGGATTACAACCATCGGTTGTACCAACCCCTCCTCAGCCTTCCAATCTCTCTATCTCTCAATGTCATGATGTCTTGATCAACAATTTCTCAATGAACCTCTTTGACCTTTGACCTTCACACTACAACAATGATCTCTAGTTCACAATTATTCAAAAAAAATTGAAAATCCTTCGACCTTGAACCAAGAGCCTTCAACTCCATTTTATAGGAGATGGAGAGAGAAATAATTTCCCTTCTCTTTCCACCATTTCTGAATAGAAGAAACCAAGATGTTTCTCCAACCTTCATGCTTTTTCCTTCGTTGAGAGTTCATTTGTTTATGGCAAGGCCAAATAAGAGATTAGTGCTTTGCAGTTTCCTTTTTGTATTGACTCTCTTGTGAGAAAAAGCTGGAGATTCAAATCATTCTCCATGGGTTTTTCCCATTTCAAACTTAAAACATAGGTAACACTGCCCTATAGTGTAAATAGAGCATTTCCCTAGCCACTAACGTGGCCTATTTACTGATCAGTTGTGTTATAACGCTCTTGTGTTGTTATAGTGAGGCGTTACCTTGGAAGAAATAGGTTTAATTTAGGTCTTTGTATTCCTTCCATATTTATATTCTCCTCTGAGCTAATGAGGAGGTATTTTGACCTATAACAGATGCCCCTTAGAGTGTGAGGTCAGAGACGAAGACGATGGCCGAAATAATTTACAATGTGTGTAGTAGAGATAAAGAGATTGAAAGACTGAGGAAAATTTGAAACAACAACATATGTCAGAAAATATAGTATCTGCCTTGAGTCAGGCATTCCCATGCTCAGTAGCTTAAACAACATGATTTTTCTAGAATAGAGATATGAAGAATCTGTCCACCGATGAGCAAAATGTGGAAGTGTCTGTCATAATAGGATCAGGCTAAGAAAGTTGTCTCCATAAACAATATCACAACTTGGGGAAGGGAACACACCTTTAATGATGAAACCTTTTCCCCAAGGTATTGACCACCAATTCACTTAAACTGCATATGCCTCAACATGTGAATGAAGGATCTGTCGTCGAACATGTGAGAAATCATCTGATTACCAGTCGATAATGAAAAATGTTAACAAACGAGAAGGTGGCCACCGATAATGATGATGGTCCCTAAGATGCATAGTACAATCTAGCGAGTGTGAATAAAATGAGTTGAATTCAAACACTTGTAGAATAATTCGACTAGGAGCCAATGATGAAGACTCTTGATCAAACACAAGACTTCCTACCACTGATGTCTGCAAGTATCTAGGTATTTATGGGTTTCTGGATCAACTTCCTAGATAAGATGCTGAAGTCGATAGGAAGATATCTGTTGAAAGGTAAGCACTAAGGCATCCTACATCAGTCAACAAAAAACAGAAACCAACTGATTTTTTTCGTGATGGAGATAATGAATAGTAAATGGGGATGTCGGACGACAAATAATTTCTAGCATAATGAGCAATTTGGTTGATAAGAGGAGCAGTAGATAGCGAGGTATGCTTGAACAATAGAAGGCACTGTAATAGGGTACTAGGTAGCTGAGGCTTAATGAATACCAAAGAGTGTGTTAGGATTTTACCGGTGTAGGGACACTAGGAGATGAAGGCTAATACTCATAGATGGTAGGGTTCGGCTAACTGCGAAAGAGTTTTCTGGGAAGTGCCATGTTCAATATTTTTGCTGCCAAATCAACCTTTCCGAAATGTAACAGAGGTAGTATCCATTTTGTCCAAATTTTTCCCCGTCTGATTAAGTTTAATGAGGCCAAACGAGTAAACTCGGTGAATTTTTCATATTTAGAAAGTCTGAAAAATATCATATAAGACAACTCTGTGCCCCATATGATTAGGTTTAACGAGTCCAGAAGAGTAAACTTGGTGAATTTTCATATTTAGAGAGTCTGAAAAATATCATAAAAGACAACTCCGTTGGGGTACCTTTGTCATGTCTTGATAACCGGGCACAACAAAGGGAGAATAGTAAGCCTGAAATAGTTCATTTTCCGTGAGTTAGTCCATCGAAGCCGGAAAAGTGAGAAATCTATGTTCGATGGATGTCTACCTCATTTGTTATGAGTACGAGGAAACAGAGTAAACTCAGTACTCTTTGTGAAATTTTAACGAGTCTAACAAAGAGAAACTCGGTGCCCTTCGTGAAATTTTAATGAGTCACGCGGAGAAAACTCGATTACCTCCATGAAATTTTAACGAGTCACGCGAACAAAACTCGGTTACTTTTTCGGTTTAAAGAGATTTGAAAAAGAGGAAAAAAATGGCTCCTTACTTTCTGTCGTGGTAGTTTAGTGAGCCCGAAGAAGTCAACTTGAGGTTTTTTCAGTTTGATGAGCGAGAAAAAGGGTCCTAGAAAGAAAGCTCAATGCTTCTTCATATCAGTTTTAACGAGTCTGAAGAAGAGAACTCTAGGCTTTTCGGATTAACGAGCAAGAAAAAAAACCATAAAAGGAACACTCGATATCAACTTAGTATAATTTTAGCGAGTCCGAAGAAGGGAACTCGAGGTTTTTCGAATTAACGAGCAAGAAAAATATCGTAAAAAGAATGCTCGTAAACACGAGTATGTCTGTATATGAATCTTGATCACTCATCAGAACATCAGTACCAAATCTCAATAGTTGCGACACATGCGCAGCAAGAATTCATGACTTTTGTTGGCTAGCTTAGAGAGTCATGCCCCAGAATTTGCAATAAGAAGGTCGGAAGACCTTCATTTTCACTATTTTGAGTGCAGTGAAGGAGCTCTAGGGTGAAAAGGGGTGAAATATTTAGCTGACGATTACGGTCAATCTAGGCAATGGCTTTCCTTCCTACGAGATCCAGGTAAGAGCTAGAACCTCCTGTTATCATTTAATTGTCTTTTTGTTACTTTTTGCTAGTTAAAAATGGAAAATTTGTGAGGCCCTAAATTTTTTTTGAGTCTAACACGGGCCAGTAGCGTTAGAGCCACGTTAAGTGCATATCCCATGAAGGGATGTCACATAAGCATGCTCTGTTTCACACTAAGGCCAGCGTTAGGTGCACCGCATTTTTTAGAAACTCATTTCCCATTGTTTTGAAGTGGTCCAGATAGTTTTTAATCAGTTGAAAATGTTGCATTTGCAGTTATTCAGCTGTTAATCAGGAGTATCTGGTGAGAGAGAGAACATGAATGGGAATAATGAGAGATGATGGCAGATGCTACAAGCTTGATGGCTCTCTGCAGATGTGGATTGCTAAAATATGCCCGCTTAGAACTGATGAGGGGTCAAGAGGACCTCCTGAGGTGGCTAATCCAGCAATGGGACGAACGAAACCATGTCTTTCGAATTGGGGGAAATGAGCTCTCAATCGAAAAGGATGATGTCTACTTTTTGACTAGGCTATCATGTCGTGGGTCGAGGCCCAACTTGACGGGGTCCAGTGCTGACCCACGTTCCACTGCTGATCTGATTCATGTGCATTGCATACGTGACACTCAGGTTGTGATAAAACGAGTGCTGATCGCACAGGTGACTTTGAGACCATTGAGGTCTATACTATGGATGATTGTTCTCTTGGAAGGTGCCAAGAGTTAACATGTGGCCACCAAGGCCCAGATGATACTAGCCTTGGACTATATGTAGCCTTAGGTGTTTGATTGGTGTGACGAAGTTGTCCGTCGGGTCCGAGCAGAGCTTACTACATGTAAGACCCGTACCCAGAGAGAGTTTGGGTACGGTACACTGATTGTCTCTTTCTTACTGGAGTGGGTACCATTGATGAGGCCCAAGATCATTACAGCACCATTGGGCCCACGCGAGCCGAGGCAGGCTCGGTGGGCCACTTTGCTTTTGCGGACTGGAGAGGGTCCCGTCCACCATTGTTTTGATGATGGATTTTTTGATTGGCTAAACTCACATATTATTATGATTGAGGATTATCCCTATGCAGGGATGAACTTCACAGGGGATCCAGAGTTAGTTCTGCCCCCTGGAACCCAGTGGGGACTCGATGGTAAGAAGGAAATGATCAGTGTACTTCATGGAAGTACTTTGTTTTCGTCTTTTGAATATTTATGCAATTTTTTTTTTTTGGAAAAGGGTGAAAATTATGTTTTGACATGAAGCGTTGTTTGCTTGACATAGATGTGGCACCCGTCCATCCAGTTGGGGCCCCTCACTATGCATGACGAGGACTGCAGTTACCCGGGGCTGGTGCACAAACAGAGGATGCAGAAGACGCCGAGGATGATGGTGCCCAGGTTTTACATGAACTCTCTAGAAACCTGGAGGGTTTGAGTATGGGCATACCACCCCTTCCTATGCAAGAGGTTCCAGTTCGTTTGCAACAGCATACTGTAGGTGTGCCAGAGAGATACCTAGTGCCTCTGAGGAGGATATCCAAAGTAGTTGTATGTTACCATGATCATCAAACCTAGCTAGCGGAGTAGATGTATTAGTGTCAGAGTGTGGCTTAGTATAGCCAAATTTTTGTAAAACACCCAAGTTTTGGAATATTTTTTGATGTAAATATTGTACTGGACATGACATATATATATATATATATATATATATATATATATATATATATATATATATATATATTGGTGGTTTTGTGTTTTTCAATTTTTTATGTATGTTCAATGGGATAAAAACATATATACTCATGAGTAAATCTTTTATAGTAAATGTGACAAATGCCAATCTAACACATAGTTTGCCAAAGAATCCGCTAATGCATTAAATTCTCTAGGAATGTGCTCAAATGTAATTGTTTGGAATTGACGTTCTAAAAGTAGCACCCTTAAAAAATAATGTAACAAGACTGGATGACAGACATGGTATTGATTGTTTAACTGCATAATGACGAGTTGGGAATCTAACCTGACCACTAAATTGGAGATGTCACGAGATGCCGCTTCCGTGAGGAGTTGGATCACTGACATGTACTTGGCAACATTATTGGTGGTGCTACCTAGGAAAATTCCCCCAGAACCATGAAGTTCCGACTCGGGAGTATAGAGAACCCAAGCAGCTGAAGCAATGTGTCTATTGTGACGACTAGCACCATCCACATATCCGACATATGATAAGGAGGGTGACGACATCTGTGTGAAAGAAAAATGATTATACATGAGAAAAAAAACACCTTGAAAACCAAAAAATATCCAGAAACATCAAAACAATACGTAAAACTTATATACATAAAATTACAAAGCATATGCCTAGTGTGAAACGGGGCAAAATAATTCTTTAGATGGAGCCCGTTGTCAGGCTCCGCGAGTGGAATTCCATTGCAGTCTTGAAGTTCGTAAGCCCCTTTTGAGAGGAATTTGGTGACGATGTAAGGACCAAGCCATAATGGTTGCAGTGTTCCTGCCCCCAAGAGGTCATGTTTCTGATCATAGAGTAGAACAAGATCGCCCTCTTGGAAAGAACGAAGCTTGACAGATTTTTCGTATTGAGCTTTGACTTAGCGCTGGTGAGCTTCGAGTGCTAGTGTAGCATTTCAACGAGTTTCGTCCAAATGATCGAGCAAGATCAAGCACTCTTCTATGGCGGTGGTGCCAAGCAGGAGTTCAACGGCGAGTTTGAGTGATCGAATTTCGCACTCGATTGGAAGTACTGCCTCCAGGCTGAATGCAAGTTGGAATGGCATGAAAATTGTGGCAGTTTTGACTGACATTCGGTATGCCCATAACGCAGAATATAACTTCTGATGCTATGTGGTTTTATGATTTCCGACCAGTCGATGAATCATGGTTTTGAGGACGCCATTTATGGCTTCGACTTGACCATTAGCTTGAGGATGATAAGACGAAGATTGATCTTGATGAAAACCTAGCATGGATGTTAATTTAGTCATCATATGATTCTGAAAGTGGGATCCATGATCTGTGACAATCGATAGGGGCATGCCGAACCGACAGATTACCTGATTGAACAGGAAGAGAGCGGCGGTTTTGCCATCAGCCTTAAAATTAGGAATGGTTTCTGCCCATTTCGTAAAATAGTCGACCGCAGCCACGATGTAGTTGTGTCCATTTTCCAAAGTGGGATTGTAGGTGACGAAGTCAATTCCCCATTTAGCGAAAGGACCAATGGAGATAACCGGATGAAGGGGGGCAGGATGAGCACGCATTTTCTTTGTGAAAATTTGACATGGATGGCACTTCTGGACCGCTGCAATGTAGTCTTTAAACAAAGTGGGCCAATAGTACCCTGCGCGCAAGATTTTTTGGGCAATAGATATGCCTGAAAGATAACCACCGCATGCCCCTGCGTGGGAGTCATTCAAAATGCATTCCGCCTCATCGAAAGTGAGACAACGTCAGAGAATAGTATCAACACCATGACAATATAGTGTACCGTTTAGAACGAGGTAGTGCTTTGCTTGGTGGTGGATATGATGACGGTCATCGGATGTGAGAGTTGGGTGGAAGTGTTGGGTTTGTGGGTAGACCAAAATTTCTCCATACCATGGGTTCGAAGAATCGACCAAGTATATAGATTCATCAGGGAATGGATCATGAGCTACTTCTCCTGGGTCGATTCTGGGAAGGCCCGATAATAATTTGGCGAAGACGAGGGATTTATTTGATTTGGCAGCTGTGAAGACCAAATCAAATTGTTGGAGGATTATGATCCATTTGGAATATTTTCCTCCAATAATTTGTCTAGACAGGATATGTCGCATGGGGTTCTCCAAAGCAATAACCGTAGTCTGTCACAGCAATATATAGTGTCGAAGTCAGGTGACGGCAAAAACTACCACCAGAGAAAGTTTCTCCACATGTGAATAACGTAATTCAGGTCTAATTAGAACTTTGGATAAACAGTAAATCACATGTTCACTGTCGTCACTGTGAACTTGAACCAGAACCATTCCAAGTGAGGATGGTGAGGTTGCCAGGTAGAGGATAAAGTCGCGTGAGTAGTCGGGGGCACTAAGGAGTGGGGCTGAAACAAGTGCATGTTTTAAAGCATCAAATGACCGTTGAGCTTGGTCATCCCACAAATATAGTGATCCCTTCTTCAATAATCGCATAAATCCTTTCGTCATCTTGGCATAGTTAACGATGAAACGATGTAAAAATTTTGCCTTCCCTTGCAAACGTTGGAGTTGAAGGATGGATTGTGGTGCTGGCAATTCAAAAATCGCCTTAACCTTATTAGGATCAACCCTAATCCCGTGCTTGGAGAAAATGAAACCTAATAGATGTCCAGACTCGACCATAAATACACACTTATGAGGATTTAGAGGTATATTGTAGAATCTACACCTAACAAAAATTTATTTCAGATGATCAAGGTGATCAGGTCGTTTCTTCGAGTGGGTTGGAAGGTCATCCAAGTAAGCCTATACAATATGTCAAATGTCTTGAAAAGCGTAGTCCAGAGCCCGCTGAAAATTTGCTCCAGCATTCTTCAGTCTGAATGGGAGTTTTCGATACGCAAATGTGCCCCAAGGACAGACGAAGGCAGTTCTATGCTGGTCATCTTTTTTAATTGCAATCTAGTTATAGCCCGAGAATCCATCCATGAAGGAAAAAGATTCGCATCCGGCACAATCGTCGAGAATCTGATCTATAAACAGTGTAGGATAATTGTCTTTGGGAAAAGCAGCGTTCAGATCGCGATAGTCAACACAAAATAGAATGGTGCCTTGTTTTTTATCAACGGGAATCTGATTGGAAACCCATTCTGTCAAGGGAACGGGATAGATGAAACCAACGTTTAAAAGTTTTTCTACCTCAATTTTGATGCCGGCGGCTTTGCGTGGGTGGACAGGTCTGAGTCGCTGCCGAATTGGTTTGGCATTGTCATAAATATTGATTTCGTGCTCGACTATAGATGGATCTATGCCGGGCATTTCGTCATAAGACCAAGCAAACACATCGCGAAATTCCTTGAAAAGGGATGTGAAGCATGCAATTTCCTTGGGATTGCAATCGGCTCCAATCTGAATATTTTCCACGATACCTGTTTTGACAGAGATATCAATGAACATTGTCTTAGAAATATTTCCCATGTTCCCTTCTGAATCGATAGTTTGAACAGTCGTGTAAGCGGAGGGAACCATCTCAGGTGGTTCAAATGATGGGATTTCAGTTTTTATCACGTCCGAGTCAATCATCGAAGCGCGATGGTGAAACTCCCCCCAAGGTTGTTCTTCTAGAGACATGATCTCTTGAATAGCTTCGTCTGTAGGCAAGACTTCATTGAGGAGATCTTTAGAGAGAAATGTGATGGGTGGGAGGTTTGTACCTTCGGTTGAAACCATAGCAGTGGAGGGTTTAGATGTTATTTTGATGGCCTGGTAAGCCAAATTGGCTGGTGAGAGCGGCATCTGATCTACATAGGAATCAATGTCTGAAGGTGCCGGGATGATCCATGGGTTGATAGAGCCATCCAAAGTGGTGGCTATCATTGCAACTGTGTTTGGGATCTGTGGTGGCGGGGGAGGAAAAAAACACAGTAGGGAAGATGCCTTCATAAGACCGATACTGATACTGACGTAAGAGTCAGGGAAGCCTCCTATTATGGATACAGTGCTACTTGGTAACGTGGTATAATCAGGGGTGTAGAAGGATAGCTAATCCACTGTGACTATTTTCCCATCCAATGGAAATGGGATGAGTCGAAAGACCGAAGAAAAAATGGCGGTCATGGAATAATACCAACTGCGACCAAGCAATAGATTATAGTCGAGATGGCACTCTACGACTTCAACGTCCACGATTACCATTTTTCCACTTAGGGTGATGGGAAAGCTAGCAAGGTATCCTTTTGGGAGGAAAGTCTGTCCATCGAAAGCTTTGAGGGAATTCGATGGTGGTATTAAGGTAGGAGAACCTAAATTGAGCCAGCAAGCTTGTGACATAACGCACGTTGAAGCACCTTCATCTATGACAATGCAATGGATTGGTATCCCTTTTGACACAACCTGCACCTGGAATGCGATTTGGTGTGAGAGGCGAGGTTTTTATTTTTCCATATCAAAGACAACTAGCATGGAATCCTGGGGGTCTATTCCACCAATGGCCGAAAGCAAGGCTTTCCTTTGTGCTGGACAAGTTTGCAATACTTCGAGAGAAGACATAGCTGATGGTTCCTCAGCAAAATCTTCTACAATGTTGTAGTTTTGGGCTACACGTGCAGAGGTGTTATGAGTCGTGCGTTGAAGTGTCTTTTTGGGGGGACGAATCACGAGGTCAGTAGTAGGCCATTCGATATTCAAATCATTGGGCAGCAGTGGATTTGAACTAGTACCAAGTTCTTGAGCATCTATGGTAGGATTTCCATAAAGATTGGCTCGTGTTTGAAGTTCAACGCTCTCAATGCCATAAATGGCAGATGGTCCTTCGCCGAAAGGATGTGAAACACCATTTACCCATTGTTGGGGGTGTGGCGGGTTGTCAACCATGTGTTGATGTTGCTGCTATTGATTAAGGAAAGGATTATGAATAACGGTAGCTGTTCGCCCAAAATCTTTGTTTGCGATAAAATCGGTGCATTCCTGCAGCCGAGGACATTTGTATGTCAAGTGGTCCTCTGCACAGATATTGCAAGGAAATTTCATGGGTTTATCCTTCCCTTTGTCATTTTTGGCAGCGTTTTTCTAATTAGGGTTATTCTAATTGTCCGACTTCTCTTCCGAAGAAGATGTCTTTTTCTTGTTCTTCTTATTTTCCCCACTAGGTTTTTGTGAAGTTTGCACAGAATTTAACTTAGCGGTAGGAAGAGTATTCGTTTGGTGAGGGGCGGTGGTAGCCGAACATGGCTGGGAGGCTTGCCCCCGAGACTGTTTTGTGGCCACACCAGAGATTGTGCCAACGAGACCATCGGCATGTGCTCCAGTTTTCTGAGTAGCCAGAGGATTTGGGTTACCAGGGGCATTGGGGAGAAAATCATATAGCATGCCAGATTGTGAATAGATTAAATCCAAATGTTGGGCATGACGAATGCATTGATCTTCTGTAACCGCACCGGAAAGGCCAATGTATTTAGATATGTGGGGTAAGAGAGACTTACAAAACCAATTAGCTAAGAGATGATCTGGGATTAGCGCTTTGGCTAGCCTCCTCCTACGTCTCCATTAGAGAATGTGATCAGAGATGTGGGTGGCGGTGTCTTGGCGCAGCGAGGTTAACAGTCCCATCCCGGTTTCAAATCTAATTGGCAATTGGAAGTTCTTTAGAAACTCTATCGCTAAAGCACCAAAAGTGTTGACGATAGCGCGTGGTAATTCAATATACCACTTGGCAGCATTGCCTATAATGGTGCAAAGAAATAGTCGAAGCCGGAAACTATCGTCCATCATGGAATTGGATATATACCATAGATGAAAGGCAGTGATGTGTGCGGATGGGTTGTCCCCTTATTTCCCGTCGAACTTTGGGATGTCAAAAGGAATCTTGTGCGGTACTGGAGGCCAGAGCAGGCTTTGATTGATGGGATCATTAGTCAGTTTATGGATTTCGGGGATGTCTAGAGCTGCCAAAAATGGAAATTGTGGATTTTCCCCCGAATCTAACTAGGGAAGTATGGGCTGACTACTTAGAACATAGGGTCCACCCATCAATGTGTTACCAGGAGGATAAGTAGGACTTTGATAAAAATTTCCTATAGGTGGAGGGGTAGGGACATATGGTTGCTGTCCATAGGGCATATTATATTGCGGATCGAATAGTTGGTTTTCCCCAATATAAAATTTTCCTCCCATTCTAGATGGAGGTTGGGTTTGGTTAGTCCATATGGATGTAATAGAGTTTCCCAGAGGCATGCTACTACTTGCATAGTTTGGCAACGGCATAGACCCTACACCTATATTTGAACCACTTAAGGGAATAGTATTAACAATAGGTTGTCCTTTTTGTCCTAAGGATTGTAGGGGAAGTGAAATTTTCCCTGTTACCTATGTGCTGGTGACACTGCCCCCTAGCATAGTGGCCAAGGGGTTTGAACTCAGCAAAGGGTTCCAAACGAAAGGGTTGTTAAAAGGAACCGAAGTAGACACACTCATGGGGGGAGCAACCGTGGGTCCCAACGTGGTCATGGTAGGAGTAGATCACGAAGGACTCGACAAGCTACTGACAGTTGTGATGACCATAGAGTCGAGATTAGGTATATGATGACTACTAGGGTTACTAAGTAATGGCATAGAACTGACAACCGGTGGGGAGGATGGTGGCGAACCTGGAATGGTTTCCATTGGCATCGACCCTGTGGATGCTGATGGTGAAATGGATGCTTGTACGGCCAAAGACATGTCTTGGCATGGTGGAATCTGAACTATCACAGGCCCCAATGGATCAGTGAGTGGAGGATTGTAATGAGGTACAACCCCTTCCGTGAAAGGGTCCTCTAGAAATTCCATATGATATGAGGCTATGTGAAAATCATGGTTTGTCAATGGACACTGCTCTTCCATAGAAGGCACAGGTTCACCAAGGTTCAGTTCTTCCTCAATAGTTAGAGGAGGTAGACCTTGCTGTCGTCGAGACAGACGGAGTGGGTCAGATGATGCCACGGTGACCTGTTTAGTTTTAACAAATTTTAATAAATTGTGATGTATTATAAAGTCTCAATGACAATAACCACACACCTAAAAAAGAAAAAAATACTCTCTAAAATCAATCAGAAAGCAGCCAGAATAGGGTGCCCTATCTGAGTACTACCATTTTTTGGTGATGAAATCCAGTATCACAATAGTATACAGACAGGGTTGGTTGAAAGTATAGTTACGGTCACTCTAGAGCTTTTCCTAAACCTCAGACGATAGGTGTAAGCACTCTCGTGAAGACGAGTACCCTCCTAAAGACCAAAGACAGAGTGGGTCTGTCTGTTTCAGGTACCAGGATAGCCCGTCCCAGTTACCTTGTGTAAGTCCCTAAAAATTATGGCCACTAAAGATACCTCAAATCAAAAACATCATCAGGGGGGTCCACGGTCAAGGACAACATGCTATATGGGTAGAATACCTAGATCCTCGATCTAGTTTCGACATCCCTGAAGGGAACCCCAATATATAACACACCCACCGGATGCAGTCGAAGGCGGGCTACCTTCTTGTGCACCCAAGTGTTGTCTCGTGTTGAGCTCCGGTAAAGGAACGGTCCCGATAATATGAGTGTTGTAGGATTTCGCTCGTTAATGACTCTAGTTTCAAGTTTTGAGATCTTGGGTGATTTTCTCACTTTTCCTAACCCAAGATCCTATCCTGAACTACTGTTTGTGTGAGTTCAAAAAAGAGTAATTGTGATTGATTTTATTATCGCTTGATTCTTATTGTACTTGATTATTAGTCTTGCGGAGGGGGAGTGGATGTATGAAAAGTAATGAGACTCTGAATCAAGAAAACATGCAAAAATATGCTCTAAATATTCAATTCGATGAAGAGTATTTCTACAAGGAGAGGTTTCTTTTCAACATCCATGCACTAACATTAAAATATCATAGTTCAACTTTAAATATTCAGACTTCTATCTACCTCTTCTTAACAGTCTATGAACTGAAATTTTTAGAATTAACTCAACTAGATGCAGCAAAACTAAAAAAAAAATCTTCTCTAAAAAGTAAATGCTTTTAACACTAACTTTTCAAACAAGAGCAAACAAACATAAATGCCATCTTAGTAAACAAGCACGGGGATTCAATCAAGGAGAGATACTGATGGCCAAAAAACTCTGCAACCAAAACACAATCACAGCAGTGAACATCAAATTTTGGCTGAGTAACACATTGTCTCTAGGTAAAGACAGTGTTAATCCAGATACTAACGCACTGTATTTAAGCATATTCAGCATTATAACACACTGGAAAACACACAGAGGTAACATTAGCCAAGGTAAATTTCTTCAGATGGTCAAACAAAAACAGGATTGAACTCTGCGAGATTTTGAAATTTCTACTGGGCATAAATACTGGTTGGAAGGGTCTGTGAATAGAGGAAAGAAGAAAGGAGGAAATAAATAGTCTAGAAAATATGGGGAAAATATCCAGTAGAGTCGCCAATTCTGCTATAGCATAAAATTCTTGGTTTGTTGGTTATCGAATATCCCTCTCAGGGCTTTCCGGTGCCCAAGGCAGACAGTAAGATTAGCCGTATAGTTCACAAATATGGCACATACATTTCATGTTAACTTAGAACAACTTGACGGAATGAGATAGAGGATTACCTCTTTAATGATCTTGAAGCCTTTTGGATAATGCTGAACAACGAAGCAGTGATCCTTCTTCACTAGCCCCAAATCTCGACTCTGCAATCAGTCAAAGCACCCGTGTAATCTCTATAACATACATTTCCTATCAATTAAGTCAATATATAATAAAAATTTAAACTATGCACATCTAATCCATTCATCTCATGCTATGTAAGTGATCAAATAACAATGACAATATCAATGCATAGAATGGACAAAACAAATACAGTTCTATTGATTTATAAAAAGGAGGATTACAACCGTTGGTTGTACCAACCCCTCCTCAACCTTCCAGTCTCTCTATCTCTCAATGTCATGATGTCTTGATCAAAAAGTTATCAATGAACCTCTTTGACCTTTGACCTTCACACTACAACAATGATCTCTACTTCACAAGTATTCAAAAAACTTTAACAATACTTCAACCTTGAACCAAGAGCCTTCAACTCCATTTTATAGGAGATGGAGAGAGCAATCATTGCCCTTCTATTTCCACCAGTTCTGAATAGAAAAAACCAAGATGTTTCTCCAACCTCCATGCTTTTTCCTTTTTTGAGAGTTCAGTTGTTTATGGCAAGGCCCAATAAGAGATTAGTGCTTTGCAGTTTCCTTTTTGTACTGAATCTCTTTTAAGAAAAATCTGGAGATTCAAATCATTCTCCGCGGGTTTTTCCCATTTCAAACTTAAAACATGGGTAACTCTACCCTCTGGTGTAAATAGAGTGTTTCCCTAGCCACTAACGCGGCCTATTTATTGATCAGCTGCGTTATAATGCTCTTTTGTTTTTATAGTGAGGCGTTACGTTGGCATAAATAGGTTTAATTTAGGTCTTTGTATTCCTTCCATATTTATCTTCTCCACTGAGCTGATGAGGAGGTATTTTGACCTGTAACACCTACTTAGTTGGCTATACCAGTGATTTCTTTTCTTCAAGAAGCACAAGAAGGAAATAATGCATTTGTGAGAAGACTGAACAAGGTTATAGAATAAAGTGAGATCAGGAACAAAGTCAAGGAAAACTTGATCACCTATCAAAAAAAGATGAAGTCCATTTTTGATAGAAAAGAAAAAGAGATTCTTTTTCATAGTGGAGATTTTGTATTAGGATGGGATACTAGAAGAGAAGAGAAGGGAAAGCATGGTAAGTTTGATCCACTCTGGTATGGCCCATACAAGATTGTTGAGGTTAGATCAAATAACACATTCATGCTTAAGAATCTTGATGGTGAAATAGTAGAGCTACCTAAGAATGGGTAGTATCTAGAAAATTATTTCCAACATTGATATTTTATGGTCCACCACTGTACATATTCGGTTTTCTCATTGTTCATATTTCATCAAACATCATTTGACTCCATGCCCGAAGTGAAGGAAGTAATTTGCAGTTCTTAGCGTTTTGTGGCAAAAAACACTATCCCCAGGTGGAGCCAGATGTTGTGGCTCATTTGCAATATCCTTTACTTTAATTTTTCAAAAATACAAAAAAATGGAAAAATATAAAAAATGTATGTTAAAGTACAAGTTTCTCATATTTTAACTCAAAAATGTATTTTTTTGTATATTTTTAAAGCTCAATACTTTAAAATATTCATGAATATGGGTCCCAATGTTCAGTTAATGGCCAAGCTAGTATATGAGCGGGATCCAAATATTTGTTGGTCAGGAGATAAAAGTGGCAACCCACAGGCACATTCGATGCATGGGTTAACGGAGAGGGTGCCTCCGCAATTGGCTCCATTGACTGAGGAGTCGATCAAGATCTGTAGTCATGATTAAATACGGGGGCATGGCCCCGATGAGCACTCCGTACCTTTGAGGCCTCCTGCAGTGACGTAATCCACTGGTTGGAAACAACTTTCAGCCACATCATGGTACCATTTAATGGTATTTTGGTGCGTCAAATCATAATTTAATTCATAAACCCCACGTCACCTATTTAAATTTGGTTCTTATTTTCGCACAGCTATTTTTTTTTCTCTGTTCTGGTCAATTTGATTTCACCCGTGTCTTCCATTATTGTCCACCACCTTGTCATTTTTCATCACCCTAAGCAGAATTATGGCTAAGATTTCATCTCTTTCCGGCTCATCCAACCATATTCCTCTAATAGACACTCAGAAAGATATCTGAGACATTGTGTGCTCTTTAGATCACCTCCAATTCTTTCAATAGGTCTATCTGAATGAAAAAGAATGTCCAATTTTGTCTGCCATGGAAAAAATAGGTGTACTGTTTGCATGTATTCCAAGAACGCACCTTTTTCCTGAGTTTGTGCACTGGCTAATATCTGTTATGTACCCTGGAAAATGATTTGCAATGAATTGTCTAGGAGATAATGTCTTACAAGTCTCAGCCATGTTAATTCATCAAGCCCTGTGTTACCCAGATTCAGAATCTTATGTTCAATTCATTGATGAGTCATTGATAACACATTATGATAGCCTTGTAGGTCAAGAATTCAATCAGTTTTTCTTTTTCTTGAAGCCAGATACGAAGCGGTTTTTACCTGACAACAAATAATTCTCTGTGGAACTTTTTGACGCAGAGGTTCAGCTAGTGCTAAGGATTATTTAAAAGATATTGATAAAAGAAGACGACAACATAATTGACAAATCAGTTCTGGGAATGTTTGCATTGATGATGAAGCCGGGATTAGTGCTGGATATTCCTACATATTGGCAAGAAGATGTTGATACTCAACTCATGACTTGATCACTTAATAGGTCATTCAGGTTCCCTTCTCTTGTTATTTACCTCTTTTTATATCAAAATGTGGAATAATTCTTTCATTTTGGGTTAATATTATGGATGTAAATAAAAAGAGGTAGTCAATGGTGTTTTGGACTGATGTAGTAATAGAGGAACAAAATGAGGAAGGTCTGTTTGATTTTGAAAATCATTTTATGTCTACTTCTTGTAAGATTTTGAATGGGGTTTCTCCCCCATGTTTCCTTCCAAAGGCTCAAGAGTTTCTGTAGTTGGGAACAAATTGTAAATTTGGAGATTGGTATGTTTATGAATACTACTCAGAGATTAGACTTTATGGGGCTCGGGCAGAACCATATAGGCTTCCTATATTTGTGCCTATGATATTATTTTCTTTATTTTTCATTAGGCAGAGTTTAAATGTTGACCAAAAACATTTTTTACCTATGAAAAAAGGTCATATGTTTAAGCTACCTATGTCTGTGGATCCATTTGTAGTCAACATGAGACAAGAAGCTGATGAAGTTAATATGATGTTAGATGAAATGCACTTGCTGTTAGGAGATAAGTGGGCTTATGACCCCCATAAAGTGATTTCAAATAGGAGAATTGAAAATGGTTATTCAACATTTGTTCAGGAAAGAAGACCTGAAATAAAGAAGCTAGAAAATAAGGGTTTTTCAGGTTCTATTGGCTCAAATATATAGACTCCTATCATATCTGAGAAATTAAGAAAGAGGAGTAAAGAGGAAGTTGTTGATTCAGAAGATGAAGAGCAGAGATGCAAAAAGAGAAAAAAATTCAATGAAGAATTAACAGGTGCTCAATCTGGTTTCTCACTTCAACTAGGTGATGAGAAAAATGTCCCAACCTCACTAAGAAGACATGGAGATGCTCAGGAGAAAGTACCTTTGATTAAACAAGTGTTTTCTTAGATTGTTGAAAGAAATGAAAGGATGAAGGCTAGTATGGAGGCACAGGTCGAGTATCAAATAACCATAGATCAAACAATATTGCTGACTACCATGTATCTTGAAAAAGATTAGCTTAAGTTTTCTCTTTCTCATCCCTCTAATATGACTATAGAGTCATCAAATAATTTGAGTACTATAAATTTAGTTTTTGATGTGAGAAATATTCCTTTTCTTGATAAAGTAAATTTACATATGAAAATAGGTCAACTGATAGTAAATGATTTGACCAAAACTAATGCAATGGCTCTTAAGGCTGAAAACATGCTAGGGAAGGTGATCAAGAAATTGAAATTGGAGAAAGCGAACTCCAAGGCTTTAAAAACACAGGATGAAGAACTCAAGAAGATAATTGTAAAGATTGTAGTAGATCCAAATGACAGGTCTGTTGTGAAAAAGTTGTTACAAAGTGTAGAATCAAAGATTTTTGTGTTGAAGAAAAAGTTGAAGTTACCTATAGGGGAGCATTCTATGGCAACAGAGGTGGCATAAGTGGAAAGTGAGAAAGAGAGCCTTCTTCGATAGCTGTTGTAGAAAGAAGATGAAATTACTAAGTTGAAGGAAACTGTGCTCTCATTACAGAATCAGATTGATTCTCATTCCTGCAATATCATTTTTCCATATGGCAATGATGACCCAGGAGCAAAGATATCTTAGTTGAATATTGAACTGAATATGGAAGAGAAATATCTCAAAAGGGCACAAAATGATTTGGAGACATTAAAAAAATAATGCAAGCCAATGATGGGTAAATTAATAAATACAGGACAGATTGCCAAACAGCCGATGCTGAGACTGAGAGTTTAAAGGAAAAATTGAAGGGAAACATATCTCTAATATAGGCTAAGGAAATTATCTAGAATGAAATCATTGAAGAAATTAAATCAGCTTGGGGATCTCTGACTATTGTATTGGAAGAAAAAAATAATTATCAGATATTTTGAGGATCAGGTTATGGCAAACAAGTAGAAGACTATTAAGAAAACTATTTGGGCAAAGAAATTTATTGATTTCATTGATTCAAAGGCTGATCAAGAGTTAGAAGAAAATGAGATTAAGGATAGGATTCTATATGCTGTATATATTAACAAATTGATTGTTAAAAATGATTAAAGAAAGACCACTGAGAAGAAGTTGACAGAGATTAAGGAAGCAGTAAACAAGTTTGAAAATCTGTATGACAAAAGAGCCAGGGCAGGATTTCCATCATGTCGGGGCCTTGCAGCTAGTCTCTTATCATGAGATTCCTAAGAACCACTATTGTTATTAGCAAAAATAAAGGTGGATAACACTCATGAGAAGACTCAGATTATGAAAGGAGAAACAATTATTAACTTTCTTCAGATGCATTTTCAACTATTATGGTTGGTGAAGACCTTATTTATAGAGAAACCGACATTCAACAAGATCACTACCTTTAGGCTAGAGTACCACAGGCTGATTAAATCACCTAAGAAAAACATTGAATTGTGGAAGAAATGCAGAGCCTGGATGAATGTTCTACCTAAGGATCCCTCAACTTCAAAGAAATAAAAGTTAGAAAATCAGGAGAATACAACAGCAACGGGACCAATTCATATTCAGCAAATACTTTATGATTTATGTTTTATTTTATATCTGTTAAGAGAGTGTAATTATAATAAGATATTTCGATGATATGTAATAGGTAGTTTAAGAAGTTTCAAGTAGTTTGAGTAGTTAGGAGTAGTTTCAATAGTTACAAACTACTTTACATTGTATTTAAAGAGAAAGAATTGAAAGCAAAATGTTCCAAGTTTTGGACCTTTGGACCACTGCAAATTTTGAACTCAATTTTCTGATGATTAATGAATGAATATCAAGATTCTTGCATCTCTTGTTATTGATATTTTTCTCATTTTCCATTATGTATTCTCCTTCTATGAATAAAATAAATTAATGAAGTTGCAAGTATCTTTTTACATATTTGAACTAGAGTTAAATATTCTTAATGGGCACTCCTTCATTTCAACTCTTTCACTTTCATAAAATTCTTCTGAAGTTTAAAGTTCTGAAGTCCTGAGGAAGCTGCAATAAAAATGTCAGATCAAGGTGCGCAATATTTTTGGAGATATTATCTGTGGAATTCAAGGCTTTTGCAGGCTCCTGAAATTCATCTCAAATTTGGTAAAATCGTCATAACTCTCTCTCTGAGTATCGGATTGGAATTCTATAAAAAGTGGCAGATTTTGAATAGTCTTTAATTTTCTCTCTATCAATTTTAGAGTCAAATGAAAAAAAAAGTGACATGTGGCATGCCGTACAAGTGCGCTCTACTGAAATAGTCCATAATTAGGGCATTGTGAGAGATTGGACATAACTCTTTGTTGAAGAATCCAAATTGGGTAAGACCTATGGCATTGGAAATAAGGCTCAGAGAAATACTATAGGACCGAAAATCAGATATTGAGGATTTGAAATAACAGAGATAGACTAGATTCAATATTGAGCTCCTAGAAGGCAAGAAAAATCTATATCATGTGTTGTCAAGGGTTGCAAAGGACCAGACTTTCTACGGCAGCAAAGAAAAGCAAGGTGCAGTACAGGGTAGCATGACAAGAGAAGAAACCAAGGTGCATAACAACAGCAAGAAGTTCATCATATGAAGTATTCAAGTGGGCAGCACTCCATACAATCATTGTAAAGGTATCATTGTACTTAGTCATTGTAAATACATTATTGTACACATTGTACTAGTATCTATCTACCATGGGTTGAAGAGGCAGTGTTGGGAGGTCTAGGATCATCATTAGGTGGTTTTGTAAAAGTTGGGGTTATGGTCTAGTATATCTTCTTCTTCTACATCATTCTATATCATTGTAAAGTGGACCATTTTCCTTGGTATGAGAGTCCATTTTTCTTTTATTCTTCTATAGGGTGGTAGGGTGGTGCTAGGGTGAGTTGTAGCTCATTGGGTGTTGGGGAATCCATTCAGTTGGCTACTAAAGAATCTCAGGCGTTGGAGCGTGGATCCAGTGGGAGCTGGAGAAGAATGTTTTTCTATATTATAGGAAGTTGGAGCTTTATTTTCAATTGGAGTTGAATATTAAAGAATTATTAGAAAAAAATTAGGTGGTTTTTGTCTTGGAGTGGGTTTCCACCTTAAAAAACATGTGCATTTGTGTTCCTCTTGTTTGCTGTTATCATTGTACAAACACTAATAATAATTGAAGATTAACTAATGCTCTAATTGAAAGGAATACTGATTCAACCCCCCCCCTCCCTCTCAATATTTCCAACAATTGGTTTCAGAGCTTGGTTCCTTCAATAACAATTTAACAGCTGGAAGGATGTCATGGAGCACACCAAGAATGGTGTACCTCTATTCAATGAAAATAATTATTCACTTTGGAAAGGAAGAATGGAGGTCTATCTCTTGGTGCAAGGTTATGAAGTATGGGACACTGTTCAAAATGGATTTACATCAACCGCAGATGAAAAAGGTAAGAAGAATTTGGTAAATGATGCAAAAGCAAAGAATATCATTATCAGTGGACTTATTGAATCTTCTTATCATAAGGTGTTGGGTTGTAAAACCACTAAAAATGTATGGGACAAGCTTGAGAATATATATGCAGGTGACTCAAATGTCAAAGAAGCAAAGCTTCAAATCTATAGAGAAAAAATTGAGCAACTCAGAATGAAAGAACATTGCAACATTGCTGCATACTTCCAATATGTTGATGAAATAACCAATACTCTGGAAGGATTGGGAGAGCCAATTGACAAGAAGACTATTATACGGAAGATTCTTAGACCATTACCAGGGAGATTCAACCCAAAGATATCAGTCTTATAATAAAGTGCAAATCTGGACAAACTCAACAAGGAAGAATTACATGGAGTTCTCATAGCATATGAAATGGGATTTGATGAAGAAAAGGGTACTTCAAATCTAGAAACTATGTTCGTTGCATCTAAGAAAACCAATAGGGACAAAGAACCTTCAATTGAAATGACATGCACCTGCAAGTGTGAAGAAAATGGAGATGATGGAGAAGGTCTTTCAGATAAAGAATATGCTTACTTTACGAGAAAAGTAAAACCTGGTAAGGGAAAATTCAAAGGTAAACTTCCATTGATATGTTTCGGTTGTGGTGAGGTTGGGAATTTCGTGGCAAAATGTCCGAACAAAAGTGATGGCAACTCAAAAGGAAAGAAAGGCTTTAAGAAATTCAGCAAGCAAGGAAAAAAGAAAGGATCCAATAGGAACTTTTTCTCTAAAGAAGATAGCTCATCATATGATGAAGAAAGTGACAGCAAAGAAGAAGCCAATGAGAAAGTATTGTTTATGGCCAAGCACAATAAACAAGAAATATCAAAAAATGAAGAAGAATGGTTGACCATAGAATAATTTTATGAGGAGACAATCAAGCTTATAAAAGAGCTCAATGCTGAGAAGATCTGTTCCAATACTCTTGAAGAACATTTTCAAGGTCACAAAATTGAGGTTGAAGAACACAAATATATTGAAAAGTCACTTCAAAATAATTTGGAAGAAAGCAACCAAGAAGGGGAAGCATTAGAAGCTGAAGTAGTCTCGCTGCACAAGGAAGTGAGGAAGGGAAAAATTGTCCAAAAGTATGCGAACATCTCAAGGGCATTGGAAGAACTCATCAACAATCAATGATATTACAACGAAAGAACTGGCCTCGGTTACAAAGAAGAAGAAGCAGGACCTTCTACAACAAAATACAATGAACCTATGAGATCTGACATACATGAAGACTTGATTGGACAAGATTCGCAAGCACATCCTTGGAAGACAATTCCTCGACTAAGATTTTCATCCAGGTACCAACATATTTTTCATGGTTATTGTTATTCATGTGGAAAATTTGGTCATAAAGTTGTAGAATGTCACACGTACCCTAGGAACCAATATAATTCCAAGATATTCTTCAAATATGAACCTCTCAGGGCTCAACGAAACATCAATAGATTTGAACATTTAAGAAATAATATGGAATGTTACAAATGTCAGAACTTTGGACACATAACTAGAGACTGCAGACTTGAAAATCCTCCAGAAGAATCTTCGAAGCCACAGAATGAACGAACATGGAAGAAGAAGAAGATTGATAATTGTGCTCTCGCTCTCAAGGCTAAAAAAAATAAATATGTGTGGTATGTTGACAATGGTTGCTCAACGCATATGAGTGGAGATAGAAATAAATTTGTATCTCTGAAAGAGAAGAAGGATGGAACCATATCCTTTGGAAATGATGGATCTTCAAATGTTATAGGATCAGGTACCATCACTCTTGGAAGCAAAGATTTTATAGCCAAGAATGTTCTATTGCTCGAAAACATGAATAAAAATATGCTCAGTGTTGGAAAAATGTGTGATCAAGGACACACAATGCTATTCAACTCCACAAAATGTGAAATCAGGAAAGGCAGGTATGGTAAAATTGTGGCTACAGCAAGTCGAGCTCCAAACGACATATATGTTCTGGATAATGAAAACTAAACATATCCTAGCTAAAGAAGATGAAGTGACCACAGGTTATAAGCACAAGCAGATAGTCTGTTTGAAAATAATGTCAAGGATAAGCAAAAAAGGCAGTACAGAAATCTTTAGAAAATCTCAAAACCTTCCAACACACTATGTGAGGCATGCCGGCATGGCAAGCAGACAAAAGTCCAATTTAAAACAAAAGAACACTTTTCATCACATCCATTGGAACTGATACATACTAATCTATGTGGTCCTGTGAGAACAAAAGTCTTAGACGAAGAATTATATTTCATGTTAATGATAGATGACTATACCCGAATGACAACCGTCAGTTTCCTATAGAAACAATTTGAAGCATTTGAGTGCTTTAAGATCTACAAGGAGTTGGTTGAAAATGAAACTGATTTTAAAATAAAGTGTTTAAGATCAGATAATGGTGGAGAATTCACCTCCAAATTATTTCAGCAATACTGTGATGAAAATGGAATAAAAAGACAATTTTCAACAGCACAAACACCTCAGCAAAATGGAGTTGCTGAAAGAAAGAAAAGAACTGCACAGGAAATGGGTAGAACAATGTTCAAGGACTCAAAATTTGATGAAAAATTCTAGGTTCAAGCAATTGATATGACAGTCTTCATTATCGACTGAAGTCTTCTCAGAAATAATTGCAACAAGACTCCATATGAATTATGGAAAGGAAAACCAGCTAATGTAAAATATTTCAGAATCTTCGGAAGCAAATGTTATATCAAAAGAGAAGATAAAAATTTGGGTAAGTTTGAATCACATGTTGATGAAGGTATCTTTGTTGGTTACTCACGCAAAATAAAGGCCTATAAATGCTATAATATAAGAGGAAAACAGATAGTGGAGAGCATAAATGTTACATTTGACGAATATGGTGTTCTAGCAAGTAATGATGAGGATCTAGAATCTTTGAAACTTGAGATAGAGGTTGAAAAAGACACAGATAAAATTTTATAACAAGAAGAAAATATCAACGAGGAGGAAGTAAACAATGATTATCAAGATATACCAGAACAAAAACAAGAATCTCTTCCAAGGAGAACAAAAGAGTGGATTCAAAAGAACCATCCATCAAATAAAATCATTGGTGACATAAATGAAGGTTGACAGCTCCGTTCATCACAAAAAACTCACGTTTCTTTTCTAGCAACCTTTGAGCCTAGTAGTTTTCAGGAAGCCAGCCATAATGAACATTGGGTAGCATCCATGAATGAAGAATTTGATCAAATTGAGAAGAATAACACCTGGGAATTAGTTCCACGACCAAAAGATAAAATGTCATTGGGACTAAATGGGTGTTCAGGAACAAATTGAATGAAGATGGGAAGGTTACCTGAAACAAAGAAAGATTGGTTTGCAAAGGCTATTCACAAGTGGAAGGAATTGATTTCGATGAAACATTTGCACCAGTTGCCAGAATGGAAGCCATCTGAATGTTTCTTGCCTATGCATGTTCAATAAAAATCAAATTCTACCAAATGGATGTTAAGTTAGCATTTCTGAATGGAGAATTAGAAGAAGAAGTTTACATCGAACAACTTGAAGGTTTTCTACTATCACAAAAAGAAGACTATGTCAGTAGGTTAAAGAAGGCTCTATATGGTCTCAAGCAGGCTCCTAGAGCATGGTATGCTCGTCTTGATGGATATCTACGTCAACAAGGGTTCAAGAAAGTTACTGTTGATAGCAATATTTATGTACAAATAGATAAAGATAATTTAATAGTCGTTGAGGTATATGTGGATGATATAATATTTGGTAGCAATGATGATCGACTAAGTAAGAAATTTTCTACAAAGATGCAAAGTGAGTTTGAGATGTCTTTACTTGGTGAGCTGACATACTTATTAGGGCTTCAAATATCTCAGCAAGAGAAATGAATATTTATATGTCAATCCAAGTACATCAAGGAAATGATCAAGAAATTCAAAATGGAAGATTGCAAACCCGTCCTTACTCCGATGGTAACAGGTTGCAAATTGAGCATAGACGACTCATCTAAGGATGTGGATCAGAGGTTGTACAGATCTATGATTGGTAGTCTTCTATATGTAATAGCCTCTTCGCCAGATGTTATGCAAACAGTTGGACAAGTAGCAAGATTCCAAGCAACACCAAAAGAATCACATATTATTGCCGTCAAAATAATTCTATGATATCTGAAGGGCACAAAATAATATGGCTTGTGGTATCCTAAGGGTAAAAATCTCATTATTCAAGCCTTTACAGATGCAGATTGGGCAAGAAGCATTGATGATCGTAAGAGTATTAGTGGAGCAGCATTCTATCTAGGTGGTTGTCTCATATCATGGTTGAGCAAAAAGAAAACTTTAATCTCGTTATCTACAGCAGAAGTAGAATACATTGCAGCAGCGTCATGTTGTACTCAAGTCCTTTGGATGAAACAAAATTTGCAAGATCTTCAAGTACAATTCAATGAGCCTATTCCCATATTCTGTGACAAAACTAGTGCCATCATCATCTCCAAGAATCCTGTCATGCATTCAAAAACAAAACACATTCCGATCAAATATCATTTTGTTAGAGAACAAGTCGCTGAAAAGAATATCAAACTTGAGTATGTTTGCACAAAAGAACAAATTGCTGATATCTTCACTAAACCTTTACCTCATGAATAATTTGAATATCTTCATCAAAAGCTTAGGATACTCCCAAGTTCTCATTAGAATACAGGTCTGCAGGACGGTTGTGTGTCAGGGGGAGTGGAAATGTGTACAGGTCTATAGGACTGTTGTGTGTCAGCGAGAGTGGAAGTGTGTACAGGTCCACAGGATGGTTGTGTTTCAGGGGGAGTTACCCTTTTCCATTGATGTGAAAGCAGGAGATAATGTTGTAGGAAGAGGTGTCATGATCACAGGGGGAGTACTTGTGTTTCCATCAATGCCAAAGGGGGAGATTGTTGATCAGCGGTTGTCATTGATGTCAACCCAAGCAGAACTAGGGTCCAACCCAATATTTCATGGGAATTTTTACCTACCAAATTAATATATTCTATGTCAATAATGCTTTTTATGGTTTCTACTTATCGAGATGTTTCCGTTGATATATGGCACATCATGTAATTCTTCACAGTTTGAGAGATATTCATGTTTGAATTTTGTGGGATAAAACCCCATGGGGTTGGGGCATGGGTCATTGAAAAGTCATAATTAATATTTTTTATGCTCCTAAAATCCCTCCCATGTTCACTTGTTGAAGCCCCTCTCAACTTAAGCATTCATATAAATTGTGATTTTCATTTCCTCCTTATGCAAGGGATTCGGCCATCTCAAACAGGTCATCATGTAATTTTCTCTCTAAATTGTTTTCTACGAAGGTTCAGAAGCTGAAATGTTTATGAGGTGAAGTAGAAATACTGAGGAAGCTGCAGTAACAATTTTATATCAAGGTGCGAAATATTTTTGGAGATATGATCTGTGGAAGTCAGGGTTTTTGCAGGATCCTGAAATTCATCTCAAAGAAGTGACCTTGGTAAAATCATCATAAATATCTCTCTGAGTATCAGATTGGAATTCCGTAAAATGTGGAAGATAGTGCACAGTTTTTAATTTTCTCTCTATTAATTTCAGAGCCAAATGAAGAAACAATGACATGTGGCACGCCATACAAGTGTGCTCTACTAAAACAATCCATAATTAGGGTATTGTGAGAGATTGGGCATAACTCTTTCTTGAAGAATCCAAAGTGGTCAGACGTGTGGCATTAGAAATAGTACTCAAAGTATTACTACAAGAATGAAAATCAGATATTGAGGATCTGAAATAACAGAGATACACCAGATTCAATATCGAGCTCCTAGAAGGCAAGAAGAAGCTAGATCATGTGCTGTCAAGGGTTGCAAAGGACCAGACTTTCTACGGTAGAAAAGAAAAGCAAGGTGCATCAGAGGGTAGCATGACAAGAGTGGCAACCAAGGTGCATAACAGCATCAAGAAGTTCATCATATGAAGTCTTCAAGTGGGCAACACTCCATACAATCATTGTAAAGGTATCATTGTACTTAGTCATTGTAAATACATTATTGTACAAATTGTACTAGTATCTATCTGCCAGGGTTGAAGAGGCAGTGTTGGGAGGTCTAGGATCATCATTAGGTGGTTGTGTCGAAATTGGGGTTATGGTCTAGTATATCTTCTTCTTCTACATCACTCTATATCATTGTAAAGTGGACCATTTTCCCTCGTACGAGATTCCATTCTTCTTTTATTCTTCTATAGGGTGGTAGGGTGCTGGTAGGGTGAGTTGTAGCTCATTGGGTGTTGGGGCATCCATTCAGTTGACTACTGAAGAATCTCGGGCATTGGAGCGTCCATCCAGTGGGAGCTGGAGAAGAATGATTTTCTAGATTCTACGAAGGAGCTTTATTTTCAATTGGAGTTGAATATTAAAGAATTATTAGAAAAGAATTAGGTGGTTTTTGTCACAGAGTGGGTTTCCACCTTAAAAACTGTGTCACATTTATCACTCTCTTGTTTTTACGCCTATCGGTGCATAAATCTTGATAATAGTACAGAAGAATAATAGCCATACCAATTAAAATGAATACTGATTCAACCCCCCCCCCCCCCCTCTCAGTATTTCCAACAATGTTTTGAGCACTGGTTCGTTACCACAACCAAGGGATTGTTTCTTAAGGTACAACAGACCCAACATTTAAAATTCCTCTAGATGTTCCCTTATCGTCTGATGAAGACCTCACAAATTATGCATCTGTGAAGCCACATAGCTTCACTCCCTCTATCCATTTATACCATATTCCAAACTGAGTTGCTCCTATGTGGTATCGTAGAACATTCTTAGCAGGCCTCCAAAATAGTTTGGTCAGTTGAACCATAGCTTGGATCAAGTGGTTGACTGCATAGAACGTGCCTAGACATGTGCCCCCCACACACTTGAGTGAACCCACCAACTGCCTATAAACAATAGCATACACTTCCTCACCTAAAGTGTCATCCTCCTTCCTCCATTTTGTCACTAGAGGTGTCTCCATGGGCTTGCAAGTATGTATGCAGAAATTCTAAAGCATCTCATTCGCATACTTTCCCTAAGAGAAAAACAATTCCACTTTTCCTTTCCATAATTCCAATTGAGGAAATAGTGCATAAGGCCCATATCCTTCATTTAATACTCTCTTGCAAGGTCCTCCTTGCAAGATATGATTAATTTTTCATCACTAGTTAAAATCAAATAATCAACATATAAGACAACAATCAACAATTTACTTTCTACCAAAATGTGATATAGGTTATAATCTACTTCACTTTTTGTTAATCCCAAACCGGTTAGATAGCTATTGATCTTAGTATACCAAGCACAGGGTGATTTCTTCAATCCATACATCACTCACTTGAGTGTGGACACACACTAATCTTTGTCAAATGTCTCAAACCCTTCTACTTGCTTGATGTACACCTCCTCCTCAATAACTCCTTTGATAAATGATAAATGTTGTCTTCACATCCATCTGTTGGATCTTCCACCCCATCTATGCATCCAATTCTAGAAGTAATATAATGGAAGAGTACCTTTCTATACGAGCAAAGTTCTCCTTGTAGTCAATCCGTTCAACCTAATAGTACCCCTTCACCATAATTTTGGCCTTGTATTTATTTATGATTACGTCTATTGCATGCTTTACCTTCTAAAGCCATCTCGAACCTACCACTAATTTATCCTCTCGTCTTGAGACCACTTCCCGAACATTTTTTTTTTGACAATGGAATCATATTCCTCTATCATATCATCAATCCATACAAGTTTCTCTATTTCTTCTTCAAATGAGGATTATTGTTTCTTCTAGCTCAGTCATAAGATCCATGTAGCCAGTGTACTAATCCGATGACCTCGTCTACCTGTGCTATGAAGTGGGTTATCCCTCATTATTTCTATCACCTTGCAATAATTTTTTAGCTTCCATGGTTCGTTTCCTTCCTTCTCTCGATCTCTCTACTTGAATGGTTGTCTCCACTCTTTACTCCTCTTCTTGTGGCTACTCCAAAGCTTCCTAAGGGTCTTCCTTTGGAGCCAAAATCTCTATATATGGATGAAACAGAAGCTCCCTCTCAAGAGAATGCCCCATTTCCTTCTCCTAATTAACCTTTACATTCCTTTGAACACATTTCATTATGAGGTATGGTAAGTACACATGAGAGTTGTGAGGTGTTTTTATCTACCCCAAAAATATCCCCAACTCTACTGTCAGCTCTAGATTTTTCCTTAATTCCTTGGAGACATGAAAATATAATTATGATCCAAATATGCTAAAGTGTGACACATCTAGTTTCTTTCTTGGAAAAGCTTCTTTTGGTTTACTCATCCCAAGAATCCGACAAGGACTCCGCTTTTGAAAATATAGTATTGTCTTGCATGCTTTGACCTAGATGTGTATAAGTAAGCATTGGTCATGCATCATTATCCTTGTTTCTCCCAAAATACTTATTTTTTTACTCTCACTGACCCCATTCAGCTGTGGGTTTCGGGGTACTATAAACTCTTTTTTAATTCCTTCCTTGGAGCATAATTTATTAAACTCATTAGACACATACTCAACTTAGTTATCGCTCCTGAGAGCCTTCAATTTCTTGTCAGATTTTTTCTCAACAAGTTCTTTAAATTCAACAAACTCGTATAATGTCCAGTTGTTCTTCTGCATGAAGAATATACAACACTTAGGTGATAAATCATTTAAAAATATAACATAATACTTTTCTTGGAATTGGAGGTCGACGAGAGAGGTCCATAGACATCAGAGTGGATCCATTTAAGGACTGAATGCACTTTGTTGTCCTAATCATTGAAGATGTATTTTATGTACTTCCCCAAGGTACACCCTTTGCATGTATCTTGTCTCTAGAGAGATTCTTTGTGGAGGCCTGTGGTGATATGTTGCATGATATTCAAAGCTCCATGATGAAAATTCCCAAGTATTTTATTCCATAAATTTCTGACATATCGGCTATGTACCTTCTTCGCCTTTGTGCTCAAAGAAATACACAATTCCACATATAGCTTGTAGAGTTTCTTCACTTGAACCCCAATAATCTTCACTTGTCTCGTGGTGATGTGTCTAAGGAATGCATTTTTTTTTCGAATATCACATTATAGCCATGGTCTTCCAATGTTGCGATGGAAATCATATTCTTCTTTAGAATCAGTACAAACATCGCATCCTTGAGCTTAAGAGGGGACCCTAAATCCCTTTGAAAGGTGACTTTATTTATCATAGCGGCATTATACCTTCCATCATGTTCCATTTAGACGTGCCTATAGAGATATTTCTCCTCCAATTCATTTCAAAAGTATTTGTTCCCCATCATGTGTAACAGGGCATCACTATCTAGATACCACACACTTCCCATCACTGTGTTTTCCATGCATGCAATGAGGGTGAAGTCAATATTGAATTGTGAAGCCAAAGCTTCAAATTCCACTCATCCTGAGTTCTTATTTCTTGCCTTCCTGTGTGGACACTTCATGGCATAATGCCAAAATTCATGAGAGTGAAAGAAATTGATTTTGGACACATATTGTTTCTATCCCCCTTGACTGGACTGTGATTTGGATTGGGATTTCTTCACTTTTTCCTTCTTTTAATTTCCATCTAAGACACAATTTTCTTCTTCCTTTTCCTTTGATGAAGTCCCATATATGTATTCTACCTTATTTTCTCTTGCACAAAATTAGACAATAATCTCTCCCATTTTTGTAGTTTCTCCCTCCCATTCACTAAATCTTGGTGGTTGTGCAAACACTTCGGAAGACCTAGAAGGGATAGGCTCACCGAATCGTCATTTGGTATTGGGACATCAACTCCTTTAAGTACATCACGACATTATGTGAACCTTCTCTGGTACTATTGAATTGAGTCATTCTTCTTCATCTTGCCACTTCAAAGGTTGTCCTTGATTGCTAGCTTCCTATGGATGTTGATATTCTAGAACAGATCTGCAAATGCTTGCCACATTGCATACATAGTTTCTCTCCTATGGATATTTGAGACAATATGGTTTCGTACTCCCTCCAATATGATTCTCCTCACCCTAGCTACACACTTTTCCCATTCTTCTAGATTTTTAATATCAATTGTTGTTGGTATTGTAATGTCACTCTCAACAAATTCCTTCAACCCGTTATCTTCCAGCATTGCCTCCATGCGGTCCTTCCAAGCACAATAATTTTTGCTTCCCTTACAGGCATACTCGACTGTTATTCCATAGAAAAAAATCTTTATAACTTTGAGGAATTAATCCTGCAAATCTGGTCCTTCTGCAAAGACAAGTTCGAAATATCTTCTCTAATGTTAGTCTAGCTATGATACCATGTAGAAATTAACATGTAAATTCTAAACTAATAATGAAAGCTACTAAATCACAATACTAGAAGCAACTCTACTAATCTGTCGAAGCTAATTCATGATCGAGAACACATATCTTTAACATGAAAAAGGAAATATCACACATGAACAAAGATTTAGCTAGGGGAAAGGAACTGCTGAAAACCATTTATTATATGTATTTCATTAATCAAATAATAGAGATGAAATACAATTCTTTCTCAAGACTAAGCATAACCTTCAATTGTATAGTCTCTCTCTCTACCTGAGTGACTAAGATTGAAAAATAGTTAGCTAATTTTTCAACTCCAAGATCATATTTCCTTGCATTTTTCCTTGAGGAATTATCCCTTATATTTTAGGGAATTTCCTCAATTAGATTGCACAATTAATGTAGGAAAATTCTTTGACTGCATGCACCACCTGTACACATGGGACTAGTATACAACTGATAGTACACTATCTTGGAATCTCCATCTCAACTAGGTAACTCAAATTCTCTGCATGCATAAGCTATTTAGGGTAGTTAGCTAGATGACCACTGAGTGTGATTGAAGTTACACTACACAACATGACCTTCCACTATTTTCTCGAACAGTTGGAACAAGTTTAACTGACACTAAATCAACTTAACTCAAATATATTGCTACAAATTGGAAATAAATCATACTGAACTCAACCCAAGCTTCCCCAAATCGAATTTACTGAGTTAATTGAGTGAAAATATCCATGTCAGCTCTGTTAACTACCTCTAGGATTCTACTAAAGTGGAAATTTGAATTTTCTTTGGTTTGACCAAGGCAAGGTCAAACTGGGATTTTTATTTCTTCATTTTCAATACACCATGTTATAGCCTTTTTACACCATCTCGATACTCATAAACTTTGCAATATCTACAAAGTAATCATCTACCATATTTACCATGAACAATTACATGTATGGAAAATTATGCTTCAAGTTATGCATTTTCTCCCTTGAGGTTAGACGTGACAGGTAATTAGGTCCCAAATCCAACCTCCGCAGTTTGAATACTATTTGAAAATCATACTCCTAGAAGTACAATAACCATTGGAAAATTATCCCCTCCAATACAGGCTTATTCACTAGGTATTTTTAGGCCAAATTATCATCATATAGTTTGAATTTGCTACCCAAAATGTAATGTCATAAGTTTTGGCCAGAATATTGTTACACAGCATTTTGTCACCATCCCTGTGATCCCTCATCCTGCACATTGGAGGACTATTCCCATGACTTGTGAATAGTAAAATGTCCTGAAAAAACCTTGATGGCGTCCTTCTACATAAGGGCAAGAATTCTCGTCAAGAACATTTCCTCTGAAAAACCCTAAAAATAGATGTTTTGGCATTGTCATGGGTAGCTAGTTCATCACTTGCGCCGACCTAGAAAAGTTACAATAGGCCCATGCCAATTGGCGCTCTGTCCCTGTGTCTCACCACACCAAGCCTATTTGGGAATTTTTTTTAAAAATAAATGGCAGAAGTTTGATTCTAACAACTTCAGAATGAATCATCAGAAAGAAGTTGGGTTGTTTGGCTCCGGATCTCCTTGTTTAGGAAGTGGTTTTCCACCTCTCATGGAACCTTCCTAAGAGATAGGACTCTATCCCATGATTATAGGGATCCCAACTTCCCTTCCTCCCTCTATAAAAGCTTGCCCTCTCCATTTACAAGCTAGCTAAAATTTTGGGAAGGAAATTATAGCTGAGTGACAATCAAGAGCAGAGCTAAAGAGAAACCTGTGAGAGAGAGAGTTTTGTCAAATCCCTGACAAGCTTTGTGAGACACGTCCTGCTTGAATCCTGTCGAAGGAAGATCACGACGTCAGAGCATTGGTTGTATCTTTATCTCATATATTAATATACATGACTCTTTTATTGGTTCCATGATTTTGTTTGACCATTATATAATGCAATTTCATTCGTTCCTCTTTGACTGATCGATAGTTATAAAGTGTGAAATATTACGTTGCATGTTGTCTCTTTTCTTTGCATGTGTATAGGTATCTGGATGCAAAAAGCTCATGGATTGTGACCTGTCCAGCCAGGAACAAAAGCACCACCTCTTCTTCGATGACAACAGAGAAGGAATCACAGTAAGCGATCTATCGTGACTCTATCTTTTTGTAACTAGGAATCGATAGCTTTGTGTGTTTCGATTGTTGCTAGACCCACTCTACGGCTAGTGGGATCGCCTCTGTCCGTAGAGGGGATTTGCCTCCACAAAAATTTTGCGACTCCATTGGGGATCAGTGGGAGTTGGTCCTTCCTCCATTGGGTTTTTTTTGGCTTTTTGTTTCATTAGTCTGATTTTCTAGTTCACCTTCCTTGGTGTTAAACCCTGTTCAACCCCCAAAAGACCAGATCTAGCCTCTGTTTTTCCTTTTTCTAATTTTCAAAGGTAAACCTGATTGGCGTGATTATTCCTCTTACAGTCGCACCAAGTGGTGCTAGTTGCTATTTAGACACCCGTTCCATCCCCTGTTTGGCGCAAATTACAACCAGACAGGCACGCCAACCCTGGTAGGTTTTAGGGTTTGCTTTTTTTTTGGAATTTTTGAGCTTGAGTTTTGGTCTTGGTTTGTTTTTTTTTTGGAATTTTTGAGCTTGAGTTTTGGTCTTGGTTTGTTTTTTCTGTCTGCTTGAGTGCTTTGAAGTCATTTTTTATTGTTTTTATCCCTTTTCCTCTATTTTTTTTCCCTCTTATGTCAGTTTTACATTTTAGCCCTAGAGCTTGTAGGTGCTTCAGTGTGTTGAGCCTCCCGTGGGAGTCTTGGGTCTTTTCATTCTCAGTCAACTTGGTTTCTTCTTCTTTGCATTCGTCTTGCTGAATCCAATTGAGTAATTGCATTTATTGAGTGATTTTCCTCTCTTTCGTTCAATTTCACTTTGTGTGGCTCCAAGACAAGATCACACGGCTTGTTTGGGTCTCTTTCGAGAGTCTTCTTCGCTTTTAGGGATTTCGTCATCGGTTTGAGTCTTGATTGTGCTTGTTAGAGTTGAGTGAAATTGTTTTGTTTCAGATCTCTCTTTATCATTCTCAAATTGATGTTTTCATTAGTTTTTCATCAATATAGTGCATTTTCTCCAATACATTGAAAAATACAAAAAATCTTTTGTGTTTTGATTGGCATAGTGAAAATTGAAAACTCTTTCGCATTACTAGTCTTGTATAATTCTAGAGAAAAGTTTTCCAGTTTTATTATCTTGCATTGAAATCAATAGTGGATGTTTGTGTGTGTTCATTTCACTATAATTTGAAAGATCTCAACTCTCTCATAGATAGCTCTTCATTGAACGAAATGATATTTTGTGGAATGTAGTTTGCATCTAGAGGTTTTTGAGATGCAACATTCGATAGGGCCTTGAAATTGAAACGTAAATTGAAGATCAACTTTAAAATTTACTAAATTAACCTAACGTAGAATTTAAACTTAATGGAATATCTAGTAGTCTAAGGTAGAGACGTGTTCCAGCGTCTTTAAGCCTAGTAGCTATCACTCGCCATCTGGCTACAGACAACGCTAGTACGGACTTGTGCTCCCTGTACTGTCATGTATATAAAGGGAGACCCCATTAGGTTGCAAATACTTTATCCATAGGAAGCCAAGTCTACCGCCTTTTACCCGTGATACACCGAACACAGCATTTGAGTAGATTACCTACACGTACGTTAAGTCTTTGGTTGATTTCTCTTTCATTTTTACCAAGGTGTATATGGCAGTTCATGGATATCTGGTACACCCATTTACCTAGATTACCATAGCAGTCACTTTGATCTTTACTGACTCTTTTAACTGAAAATATCATCAAGATCTTGTCCTTTCAAGCTGGTGTCCAACCTGAAAGCGATAGAGTCACCTTTTTCTTATTTCTCGACTCTTAAAATATGAAACAGCAGAGTCTAGTTTTAGTGTCTTAAAAATTAATTTCCAGTGAAATATTCTTGGTTACAATTTTTGTCCTTCGTGTTTTATTTCAAGGTTGTTTCCGATGGAAAATTTTCTGGAGTTTTCCAATCAAGGAGTCCCCTCTGAAGGGAGTCCTATTCATTTTCCTGCTTTGGGAAATATTGGTGCTCCTTATATGGCCACATTATCCCTCCCTGGGTTAACTATTGGGTTTCCTGTTTGGTTGTTTTCAACCTCTGTGGTCTCAAGTGTTCCGACTACCATACCATCCACTCCTCTGCCTGAGCAACACCATGTTGATTCGAAGGTGGACCTATCCCCTTCTTTGCCTATTTCTTCGTCCTCATCTTCTACTTTTCCGGGTGAAAGTTTGGATTCTAGTACCTAGGTGGGTAAGAAGAAGAAGAAGAAGTCAGATAAGCGAGAGGTTAATGCTGTGGATATTGCACCTAAGAAATCATCCAACCTTCCACGGAAAGTCAAATTCCCTTGCATGTTGTGCAAAGGTGACCACCTTCTTCGAGACTACCCTGGAATTCCAAAGGTACTTGAAGTATGGTCTGACGACAGTCTGCCATTGCCTTTGGCTTCTGGAAGTCGTATTGGTATCACACCTTCAACTAGTTCTGATAAGACTCATAAGAGACATAGTAAGATCACTAATCCTTGTAAGTTGTGTGAAGGGCATCATCCCATTCACCTTTTTCCATGCATGGATGAAGCCAAGAGAGTGTTGGAAAACTCTAGTGTTTCTACACGATGCCTTCCAGCTAGTTACCAGAAAATTTCTTTGAGCCCTCCGCTACTGATTCCACGATCGGTCAAGTGTCATCCTTGGTCGATCCTGGTCCCCCGGAAATTCAAATTCAAGAATCCATTCCCGACCAACCATTAGACATGGAATGGGTCTACCTGATATCGCCTATGGTACATCAGGTCTTTTCTGTCGAGAGTGGATCTCATGCCCCTCAGGTTCTTCTTGTTTCTTCAGATTCCTCGGACTTGGAGAAAGATCCTCCCATCCCTGTGATTCAAGAATTTTCTCCTCCTTCTCCCATGATGGAAGTCCTGGAGGATGCTCCTCTTGCTCCTGTAACACCAGGAGATGACCATATCAATTCGATGGTATCCCCTCCAAGTAGTTTGGGCGCTTCCTTTGATTGGGGCCGATTCGCAGGCTATCACCTTCCTTCTTATGTGCCCTTTGAGGTTACAGTACAGACCTTTGATCTGGTCGTACCTAACACTATTATAGATGAAGGCACGTCTGTCAGTATTTTGTCTTCAACTACTTGGCAAGAATTTGGTTCACCTCCGCTTGTGCCTGTTACCCAGAATCTGCTGGCGTTTAACAGAGGAACCAGTCAACTGTTAGGGATCCTTTCAAAGTTTCCTGTTAATTTGGGAGGGAAAACTATCCATATGGACTTGATGGTTCTTCTGGGCCCCTTGGATTTTAATTTACTCTTGGGCTGTGATTATACTTATGCCATGGGAGTGCTTGTCTCCTCCCTCTTTTGTGTGATGTGTTTCCCACACCAAGGTCGGATAGTGACTATCGATCAACTTTCCTTCTTTGGTCCTCCTATGGCAGCTATTCCACCATCATCTCTATTGGATCTTTATCCATAGATTGTGTCATCCCCACCACAGGTCAATTATGTGGCTACCTGTCCTGTGCCCGTACTCATTGATAGCGTCGTTGTGCATTGTGTGCTGGGGGCATTGGGTTTAGACTTCCAAGATGTTTTCCTTCCATCTGATGGGCAACTCTTGGAAGCTATGAATTCTTATTCATTATGATGAGGTCTGTCAGAGCAGAGTTCATTTTCTTGTGTCAAGCTCCTTAAAAAATGAAACAAGGTCGTCGGAGTAGAGTTCGTTTTCTTGTGTCAAGCTCCTTAAAAAATGAAACAAGGTCGTCGGAGCAGAGTTCGTTTTCTTGTGTCAAGCTCCTTAAAAAATGAAACAAGGTCATTGGAGTAGATTTCGTTTTCTTGTGTCAAGCTCCTTAAAAAATGAAACAAGGTCCTTGGAGAAAAGTTTGTTTTCTTGTGTTAATCTCCTTAAAAAATGAAAAAAGCTCTTCGGAGCAGAGATTCTTTTCTTGTGTCAAGATCGTTAAAAAATGAAACAAGGTGTCACGAGGATATTTCTTTTAATGTGTCAACCTATTTAAAACCATGAAACACGTTCTCGTTCAATTCGAGTCATTGTTAAGATCTCATGAAATCCCAGTCAAGTCTTTCTCTCGATCTCATACTTTGAAACTTCACTCCACCTGTCGTTCATATGGATTGAAGATTGGGGGGCATGTACCTCGAATTGAGTCACCATGCTGGGGGCATGCTTACTTTTTCAATCATACTTTGTTTCTGTTTCAATATTGTGTAAAAATAAAACCAGTTTCAAGCATAGTTTATCTTTGTTTCAAGATTGTGTAAAAATGAAACCAACTTCGAGCAGAGTTTCCTAATTTCAAGCTTGTTTAAAAATGAAACCATTCCTATTTTAACTCTCGTGATTGCCATTTTATCAACCTACTTTTCCAGACAAGCCTTGGTTTTTTCATTCCATTGTTACCGTTTTCTTGGCTGATCATACGCCTTCACTCGGTTGTTTTACCCATTCCTGAGGAACCGCTACAATGAGTGGTATTGTTAGCCAACCTCTTAACCTTTAATTTTTATAAGTAGTTCCACCATTACTAGAACCAGTTGTTACCCTTTAAGCCACTCGTTCCTCTAGGAGGATTTAACTTTCAGCTCTTTTTTGACTCTTAAAAATTGAAAATATTGTCGAGACTCTTGTCATTTTGAACTCGTTAAATGGCTACGAAAAGATATCTACCTAGTATATGTTTACCCCTTTTTTGGGCTGGGATAGATTATTTATGAAAAAGGAATACCTTAGCCAATCGTGACCAAGAGGTTCTCTCGGATATTGTTTTCTACCTTTTCGGATCTGAGGGACTATTCACGAAAAGGGACTTGCTCGAGTTTTATTTTCCGCTATCTTTTCAAACTCTCTAAACATGAAAAGGCGTCAAGTTCTTCCTTTTTCAGACTCGTTAAAAACTAATGAAGTTGGACTTCGTCGTAATGACGTTACTCGAGTTTCTCCTTCCTAGGGCTCCTAAAATGTGCTAGGTTGGATTTGTCCAAAGGACAAAATTATATGACAAGCATATGGTATCCTCTTCAATCTTGTGTAAAAATAAAGAGGATACTTGGTAGAAATGGTGGGGGAAAATGGAACCAAGATCATAGTCGTGATTGGTTGTATGTCGCTCTTAAACATGGCACTTTTCTGCATTCATGTCGGGTTGGGGAGATCTCAACTCGTTATCTCCTTGCTTACATGGATTTGGGTAATCATTTTTTACCACTCATATTTTCTTTTCCATGTCACCATGACCTCAGATCCTCTGCTATCAAATACTGCCAAATCTAGTGTCATGCTGCCAATATGTTCAAGAGAAGTTTTCTTTTGAAGTTTACAACATCCCTCTGATTCTATATTGGTCCTGATTCACAAAAGCATTATGTTCCTCTGTCTCGTGTCAATGATGTGGGAAACATTATGGCCCTCCTTCGACGAGGTCAATTCCTATTGACTTCAGCTCATTATCCAAGAATTTTATCTAGAGACTCCCTTCAGGAACCTTGGAGGTTGCATGCCTCAATGGTAGGTTATTCACATTCGACGTAAGGTTTTCATTATTGGCCTTCGATCGGATGATTCTGCAGGTGTTCGATGCCAGATCACTATTCACATTTTGTGGATTGTACCTCTGGTTCCTTGAGATCCATTATCATTATTGGTGGTTTCTCTCACGTCTGTTAATAGTTTTCATCATTGGCTAGTAATCAGATGATGTTCTTGCATGTTCGACTTCAGCTCATTTATTCGCATGCTTGAACTTGTACTTTGTTCGGGTCGAAATGGAACGCAAGACCCTGGATCTCATCTGATGAAATCCACGCTGCGGGTTCTTTGTGGATTATTATGACTCATTACATGACTCTTTTGATTGGATGGCTACGACCATACCTGAGTATACTTGTTGATCCTTATTTTACCGGATGGTTGCATCCATACCTTGGATCTCGTTTTGTACACTTTATTATGGATGGCTGCACCCATACCACATATCATGTATCAGAGATATCAGTTGTATTTGTACTCACAGGTCTTCCGAAGGTAGTTTTTTCAGTTGAACGCATTCTCATAAAGAATTTCACCCCTCCCTCTCTCTCGGACCTCATGCTTTAGGGGGCATCTGTTACATAGCATTTTGTCACCGTCCCTGCAATACGTCGTCCCGCACATTGGATGACTATTCCCATGACCTGTGAACAGTAAAATGTCCTGAAAACACCTTGATCGCATCCTTCTACATAAGGGAAAGAATTATCCTCAAGAAAATTTCCTCTGAAAAACCCTAAAAACAAATGTTTTGGCATTGGCGTGGGTAGCCAGTTCATCACTCGCGCCGACTTCGAAAAGTTACACTAGGCCCGCACCACTTGGTGCTTTGTCCCTATGTCTCACTCGCGCCAAGCCTCTTTGGGAATTTTTTTTTAAAATAAATGGTGGAAGTTTGATTCTAAAAACTTCAGAATGAATCATCAAAAATAAGTTGGGTTGTTTGGCTCCGGATCTCCTTGTTTAGGAAGTGGGTTTCCACCTCTCATGGAACCTTCCTAAGAGATAGGACACTATCCCATGTTTATAGGGATCCCAACTTCCATTCCTTCCTCTATAAAAGCCTGCCCTCTCAATTTACAAGCTAGCTGAACTTTTGTGAAGGAAATTATAGTTGAGTGGCAATCAAGAGCAGAGCTAAGGAGAACCCTGTGAGAGAGAAAGTTTTGTCAAATCCCTGACGAGCTTTGTGAGACACATCCCGCTGGAATCCTGTCAAAGGAAGATCACGACTTCAGAGCACCGGTTGTATCTTTCTCTCGTATATTAATATACATGACTCTGTTATTGGTTCCATGATTGTGTTTTTCCATTATATAATGCAATTTCATTCATTCCTCTCTGACTGATTGATAGTTATAAAGTGTGAAATATTACGTTGCATGTTGTCACTTTTGTTTGCATGTGTACAGGTATCTGGATGCAGCAAGCTCACATATCGTGACCTGTCCAGCTAGGAACGGAAGCGCCACCTCTTCTTCGATGATAGCAGCGAAGGAATCACATTAAGTGATCTATCGCGATTCTATCTTTTGTAACTAGGAATCGATAGATTTGCATGTTTCGATTGTTGCTAGACCCACTCTAGGGCTAGTGGGATCGCCTCTATCTGCAGAGGGGATTTACCTCCACAATAATATACCACTGTTAAGCCCTTCATTTTTATCACTCTATAATTTTGTTAAATCATTAAGAGCTTGTGACTAGCAAAATAAAGAGCATGATCAACTTCTCCTTCACCTGGCTAGAATGAAATTGATTCTAACATGATTTAGGAAGCATAAACATGCACTTGGAACTCCTTCGTCCAGTTTAGGAAAACCATAATAGGGGTTGAAACCATATTTTCCTTCAATGTGTCCAAGGCATGTTGACACTCTTTATTCCATTCAAACTCCACCCTTATTTTCAATATTCTTTCCATTTGTGTTGTGATATTTACATATAATTTTATAAACTTTTGGTATTTTCCCTATTATTAACCTATTTTTCTCTACCTAGATCAGTCACCCTTAGCCCTCATGAATGTTTGAATTTTTCCAAACATGAGGATCATTTTCTGGCCATTTTTACCGTTACACACAATGGTGAAGGCTTGTGCCTGAATCTAGAGCCTCATAGATGCTACCATGCATCCCTATTGATGTGTTCAAGGACATTTTTAGCTCTTTATATTCCTGTGTCCAATGATGAATTCTATAATTCATTGTTCCCTAGGAGATCAAATCGAATTGTCTTCTATTTTATTTGGCCATGACTCATCAATTAGAAGGTTCTGTAACTTCTCATTGTCCTAAGCATATACATACATCCTTGCGGGACCTTTCTTCTACCTATTTATACTATAACATTTGATTGGGTCAGACTAGTTTTATAGAGTTCCAACCTTTGAGAGAGCTGAGATCTTGATCCTATGCTTCCATTTTTATTCTAGAGAGAGCTTGTGAGGTATTTCCATATCTGTGTTTCTCTTCATGTTCATTTCTTCGATATAGTGCAAAACATTTGATGGATTGTGGAGAGGAAGCATGTAAGCGAAGGTATACACATTTTATTCTCTTATATGATCAATGCGAATTCATGTTCATTCCATTATATGATTGTGTATTCATTAGATCTTATAGTCACTTTTTATTACTTTTGATCTAAGAATATTGTGAGGAAGGTCACCCCCCGTCTCTTTTCGGTTGTGATTGTGTGCAGGGATAAGACATCATGTGCGGATGCGATAGATTTCTCAAGTGGAGTGAAAGATATGCATCAAGCTCCAAACCATTCCCCAACCTGTGAGGAGGCCATTTTTGATCTCTTCTCTTTATAGCATAGAACTAGTTGCATGTTGCATGGTTGATCATTCGAGATTGGGATCTATATATTGCTTCTTTGGTCTTGTTTCATTCTATCTAGTGATCTTATAAGACATGAGCTCACACAAAAAAAAATCCTTGAAAATTTAAATATAGCAGTACCATGTGGCCCAAAGTGGCTCTTTCTTGTCACACTGTAGTAGGGACTGGTAGGTCCATAATGATAGAAAATTCCATTGGATCCAACAGCGCAATTCTCCTCAAATCATACTTTGAATTCTGTATACAAAAAAATGATCAAACTATATAAAATAATTTGAGAAGATGCTACAATATCTACTCACTCTCAATTCCATCACAATGGAAATCTCTTGCACTCTTAAGAATACCAACACACCAACAACACTTTTTTTTTTACACAAGTAAAACCAAAAATATTCTCAACAATTCTCTAAGAGAATACCATAGGAAAATACCATGGTTTTTCCAATACTGAGGACACATGCACCATGGTAATATCAAAACCAATACCATAGGAAAATACCTTAGTTATGTCAATGCCAAGGACAACTATACCATGGTAATATCCAGACTGATACCATAGGGAAAAACCTTGATTATGTAAATACCAAGGACACTTGTACCATGGTAATATCCAAGTCAATATCTTTGGAAAATACCATTGTTTTATTTATAGCAAGGGCTCCTATACCATGGTAATATCCAACACAATAACACATGGTTATCTCAATACTAGTACTATATGCACCAAGGTAATATCATGTGCAAACCTACTCCACACATACATACCAATAACATGGTAATTCCAATACCAATAATACCTATACCATGGTAATATTATACTTATGATAAATTAAATGTCAAGGTAAACCATTTCTATACCATACTAAATTTCATGAGAAAGATCCTTCAAAACATTGTATAACCAAACAATCATATGGATAACCAATGCATAGGAAAACACTTGTAATCAATTGAGCACCTTCCATGACATACATATACCCAGCCATAACGTCTACACATAAGCAACCAATCAACAAAAAATATATGGACATAAGCCAAACTGCTTAAGAACCATTTTTCATAGATTAACCCCATAGAAGCCATATATCATAGCACACCAGAGACATATTAAAAACCATCTACACAGAAGCCACCTGCAACAACAAAATTATCCATCCTCACATCTCCATGCTAGTAGGCATGCCAAAATTAATGCAACAAATCAACCAATTACAAGACACCTATAGAAAAACATAAACGTGCTAACTAACTCTCATGTAACCCATGCTAATAGGTTGACATCAATTCCAACCAAAAATACATCTGTAATACTTCATTACAAATTAATGCCAACAATCTAGCCCTATGGCATTGATGGCAACCCAAAATTATCCAAACATATGAACTATCCTCTCAAAATTGATCCCCATCCTCACATTCCCCCCCTTTGACATCAATGTAAAATGGTTATACATGTCAAGGAAAAATTCTATATTCTCCTCTCCATGCAATAAGATATATAAAAAAAAATAGAAACTCTAGTTAATATCATATCTGGTGATGAACAATGGAATGTAGGACTGAAACATGATAATAATAACAACACTCCTCCACATAATAGAAAACGATGTGAAATAAACTCCCCCTAGATAGAAATTGTGCCTAATCAACAGCACACTAAAGCAACAATATACATCTCCTATCAGTATAAATAATAACTTTGTCACTCTCAAGGAAACATGAGAATAAGAAGTAGCAGCAAAATTTGTAGCACATGATCTCTCTCTTGAAGCAACAACAACATAATACATTTCATAATATTAATAGCAGATCAAATCACCAACACATAACATTAATAATATAATGTGACTGACTAGCAGCAACAACTCTGATCTACTCTATAACAGCATCAACATATCCATCCTCTCCACAATCAACTATCTAATAGCTGAAAAATCATACATCAACAACAACAACAATGACTATCTAGAAGCATCATCTCTCACTCTTACCTCAATTATAAGATATAACATCCTCTAAAGAACAAGGTCACTATAGCATGACCGACCATACTCCACCGAATGCAAAAATCTCCATGGCTGAATGTAGACTGATACACACACACACACAGATATATATATATATATATATATATATATCATTGTGAACTACTCCTTTCCATATGCAAGAGGGTACTCCACATGGAGCAATGGCTATGACCCAATGATTTGCAATAGGGTGCAATAATTCATGGGCCTATGACATGGCTTCCAAAATGATAATACATGATTGTACAATAATAAATAAGCCCATATATGGATGAAGCAACTCTTATGACTCACTACGCAACATATGCCAATAATGGCTCATGAATTTATGACCAATACCAAATTATTTACAATAATAATCCATGACTAATACAAGGCTTAATGAAGCATCGCAATGCATGGATTAAAGTTACACTCACTACAATGGCCAAACACCATGGCTCACCTCTATCCATGACATAAACAAGTAAATGACATAAATAATCAACAATATGTGGATTTTATGACAAGAAGATTATAACAATGCATATCATATGAAGACATGTGTCAGTCTCTCCACATAACCAGCCATAAATCAAGATCTCAATAATAGTTCTTAGTATCACATGACAATACATAGTGGCCCAACAATAGTATGTATCAACAAGATCATGAATCAACAACATATGTTAGCACCATGGATTATAAATATGGCTCACCAATCAAACCAATATATCAACTCTTTATATAAAAATATAACAACAACAATAACCATCATATGGATCATGAATTTCTGCAATATAAACTAAACTTGAAGAAACAAGAAGAAAAATGATGTAAATACAACAACAATATGACATAAACAACCATACTCATAAATATTTCCATCATGATCAGATTCTCTATTTTCTGCGTATAATCTGCAGATCTCTAATGCATTAATGCGAGCATCTATAACCATATGCCATAATCGTACTAATCTCCATTGGCACTAACACATTCATAACATGATCAGCCCAAAATGAATAATACAAACGAACTACATGTCAAATCATATAGGAATAATATAATCCATGCACAACTAAGTTTCAAGCTCCTGCAAGAACCTCATGTCAGATAACCACATAACATGGAACATATAGTAAACTCCTCCAAGAAACCATGATGTCATCAAAACCATAAAAATATTTGAAGCACATAAAGTTCTCCCCTTCAACATGTGCCATCATATTTTAGAAAACTTCCCTGCTTAAGAGATTTGTGCTCAAGATCACATTAGAAATCCTCTATCAAAATCTGATCACAACAGCTTTGGAAAACACAACATTACTAACAAAATGGAAATCCATCATCATGAAATCAAAAGCATCATCAAAATATCATCCTAATTGTATGCATAAAAAAAAACTCCTCGAAAAATAATTCTATTCACATAGCTGTGGAAACACCATCAATGAATATACTTGCAAAACAAGATTCACTATAGCTCCCCCTAAGGCCATGCGAACCTCAACTTATTCTTCTTGGTCCATGTTGCTCCTTCTTCCTCCAAACTTTTAGTGGCTGATCTCTTGCATGAAAATATCTTCATGTCCTCATAGTTGGCCTATTTTCCATATTCTTCATTCCTTTATTAGGTGGTCTCAGGTGTCTTGTAGTCTTCCAATCCTTGGCCATATGAAAAATATTATCACATATGTAGCATATGATATGAACAATAAATGGAGGAATATATTTGAATCCCTTGATATTCCTTTTACACCTCATTACATGCAACCTGCACTCAATAGCCTTATGTCCAAACTCATTGTATGAGAATAAATAACCATAAAAATGACCATTATACCTGATTTTGGTTGAAATCCATGAACTGGGTTGTCTTCCTTGCTTGTTTGCTTGATGCGATATTCTATACAACTTCTTCTCTTGTTTCATGTATCTAAAATTTTTTGCAATATGTATGAGCTTCTAGAAATTGTAGAATCTCACATCACCCAAAGGTAAAGAGGATCTTCTTGGTGTTCTCTTTGGAATGAAATTTGGCTTATCTTCCTTGTGCTCCATATTTGTCTTCTCCTTTTGTTGATGACAATCCTTCTTGCTAATTTTTCTATTGTTATTAGCTATTATACTTGTAGCTACAACTAAAATAGTTTCTCCTTTATGCATGCTATAATTTCATTTGCAATATGATGAAATTTCGTTGCCCTTAAATTGAATGGTTTTATTCTCCATATCATTTCTTAGAGAAACCAATTCTGCTTCTAATATCTCACATTCCTCCTCCTTTCCTCTATATTTCTTCTTCATTTCATATTCTATTTTATTTTGTTCCTCTAGCCTAAATTTCAATCCATTTATTTATTCTCTTAGCCCATTTTCCTTCTCATAGGAAATATGGAAAAGTATTTTCTGATCTTTACATGTAGTGGTTAGGTTTTCTACTTTAGAAACTAATTATTTTATTACAACCATTGTTGATTCATATTAATCCTTAACAAGAGAAATATCCATATCCTCTCCACTATGTAGCTCAATAGAATCATCACAATCATAGCTAAAAAGTTCTTATAAAATATTACCTCGTGACATAGTTGTTTTTACTGATATTTTGAAATGTGTTTCTTCATTTTCAATGCACTAATTGTTTTCCATATTCAAACCCTTTTCCTTTCGATACATCCCCTTATTTATTTTGATCATGGTCTTGGTCTAATCTCGAAGTGATCAAGATTCACTAAAGAGCATCGGATCTAATACCAATTTTTGGAAACTAGATCACTATTGATAGGGGGTGAATCATTAGTAATTTCCTTTATATAAATTTTAAACTTTTTGTAATATTATCAATTAGCTACATGCATAAATATTAGTATCTTATTAAAACATGAAATCAATATCAAACACAAAGCATAATAAGCATGGAAAGAATCAACACAAATAAGCACACATAAATACACAAGTATTTCTGGTGGAAACCCTTTTAGGAGAAAACCACCCTTCTATTGTTGCGCTACTCAAATATCTTATTAATTTGGTGAAAAAATATTACATGGATTATATTACAACCATAATCCATAATTCTTGGCTTGTATTACAGTATGTCAGCACCTATCAATTAGGAATATTCTTTCTCTCCTAGATCTACGAAAATCTATCCGCTAGAAGCACCCACGACCAATGATCCTCTCCCAACACCCATTGGAATTTCCAACACCTATTGGGTTGAGAAATTTTTTCCTCATGTTGAATACATTTAGTCAATATCTACTCAGAATCCTCCATGACTTCACTTCCTCCATGCTAACCACGTTTCATAAATTTTTCAAACTCGGTTCTCAAGCTACCCAACATGAGCAACCCAAAAACAACATCATTCTACACATAAAATATGAATTAAAAGATATGACCCAGAGGAGGGAAATTATTATCTTCTTCTCACACCAAGAAATTTATCTCTAAAACATCATAATATATCAATTCTTCTCCTCTCTAAACACTCCCACCTGCAACAAAAAAGCTCTCAAATTTTCCTCAAATCATACTCTAAATTTTGCATACAACACACTAATAAGAATTTACAAAACTATGTGAGCAACTGTTGCAAGCTCTACTAAATCTTAAAGCCCTCACAACGGAATTCCTTGAAACAAAAAGTGTTGGTGGTGGAATAACCAAAAAAAAAATCGTGTCACAATTTTGACACGTTTTAAGAATGGAATTAAAGATAAATATTAGGACATTGAAAAATCGTCAAACACTAAAAAATTTGATACATGATGTTAAAGATAAAAATATCATGTCTTAAGGCCTTATAATTTCCAACAATTTTCATCCATCTTGTTAAATATAAAATATATTGACTCTAAAAAACCCTAAAATTGTAATTTTTTTCAGCCATAACATTAAAGATAAAACATCGTAGCGCATAAAACCATAATATTTTTTCAAGTTTTAAATATTAAGTTTTTAAATCTCAATTTTTTAACATATCTGAACAATGAAATTATGGACAAATTATATGACTTAAACAATTTTTAAAAATGAACAAGTAAATGAAATATTTATTATTCCAAGAGTATTTTTTTATTTTGAAGGATAAAAATATATCCCTGTTCAAATATTAGCCTAAGAAAACTTATGTAATTTCAACCAAAACCTAAAATTCAACCATCAAAACGAAGTGTCCCCTTTTAATGAGGCATAAAATTTTAAAAATTTTAAAAGTATCTTATACCAAATGTTTACAATAAATAATATCATGGAAATATCACTTCAAAATCTAAATATCCGACATTAATTTCTAATATTTTTTTTACTTTGAATCAAAATATCAACTTCAGTATATTAAACATAACATAAATTATTTTTGTAATTCGTTGTTGCACTGTGGGTATTCTAAGGAGATCAATTCTTCATAATTAAAACATATAATCCAACAAATGTATAAATGCCTCATAACTTCATGTAATATAATATGGAAGTCAAAATATTTATTTCAAGTTACCATGCAAACATCAATTACATAAAAATGTCTTAGACATTTATTCAAAATCAATCATAGGTTCTGGCACACCATCAAAACCTACATCTTCAGATGAATGACTACATGCAGATGAAGATGATCCATATTCTTCTCTTTCATCAACTAGTGCTCCATCTGAGTCAACATGCATGCTCACCATTTCAAATTTCAAAAGTCTTTTAGATCTATGATTACATTCAGCAGAGTCCCATATCAAAACTATGTTTCTCGGTAGAAATTTCATCAAAATATTTATGGTCTTGAAGAGAAGAGTTCCTCTCTTTGTCAAATTGGAATAATACACAAGTATGTCAACATCCTCAAATTTTAAGACATTTTTGGAGTGTCAATTTATATTTTTTCCCTTTCTTTTTCTCTTTCTGCCCATTTTTTTTCAACTAACATCTCTAGCTTGAACACAACATTGAATGGGTGGGTACTTTTGGCATAGAAATGTACTTTAAAAAATATAATATATTCATTTTATTTAATGAAATTTATAACCTTGGCAATCCCTAATGGATACCCAAGTGGATCTTCATCTGCTAACACTGCTATCATGCAACCCTCCTTGACATCCTACATAGAACCCGTGTAAAGGTCTTCCATGGCTTCACGTTGTGCACGTGATATTCTAGAATCGATATATATTTCTCTTTCCTATACCTGTGGAGAATTATTAATACCTTGAGACTTTTTTTGATCAATAGTGTTTTTTTCCTCATGTTCATTTGGCATATTCTGTGGCCAAAGAATGAAGTCTTAAAAAGTGTATCCTTATTTATTGATCTTGAAATCATATTAGTTTGATTATTGAAAAATACTCCCACCAAACTGAATCGAGAACATCAAAGTACTCATATGTATCTCTAATACATATTTTAATTTCCTCCAGACATTCACAATAACTTATATCTCTCTTATGCCTTCATGCATTATGGAGTTCAACAACTGACTGTAATAACAATACCTTTGATGAAAATACTAGAGGCTCTGGAATGAACTTTAAAAATGCCAAACCTGATGATGGTCCCCATTCTGCAATAGTTGAATAATTCTTCCCCCATATAAGTGTTATCCCTGTTACACCATTTTTTGGTCATCTAACCTATTACTATTAGATGGACCTAAGTACACCATGTAAGACCAATTTTACCCTAAGTAAAATTTATCTCAGTATGAAAAATAAATTAGTAAACCACTTTTATTAAGCTGTTTGTGGTCTAAACAGGAAAACCCAGGAGGAAATATTAAATAAATCTTCATTTGTTTGATTTTCCTCAAGGAATAATTAGTTAAACAATTGTCTAATCAATATTCCTGGTCATATTTAACCCAAAACAGGAAAATTAATTAGATAAATCACTATTTATCTTATTATTTTCTAGGAATAATTATTTAAACCTTATTTAAATAATATTCCTTGTTAGATTTGACTAGATCATTTATAAATAATTAAATAAATTATTATTTATTTCATTATTACTCAACCAGATCCTTAAAATAATAAATAAATCATTTATTTATTTATTATTTACAAATAAATGGATTTGACCCAACTTAAATTCTTTTTCCCTCCAACAAATATAATAAAATATTCCATAAAATTTGGATCTTGATTTGGTTAATAATATTTTAATTATGCACCAATATCTAGACTAAATCAATATTTTGTTATAAATAGAAGGGTTTTTCCATTCATTCACTACCTTTTATTGCATAAAGATCACTCTAGATCTATACTTTCGGTCTGACTTTGATCCACCATCATTGTCATATTTTGCTACCATTTTTCTTGTGAGCTCCCTTTGAGTTCCATTTTCTTGTCTAGGTTTTCTACACCATCAAGAGAGTGAGAGATTTTAGATCTGAAGTTCTGAGGACTTACAATAACCCATCTCGTTGAGGGGGACTGGTAACATCTTTTTGCGTTCCCTTTCGAGGTGCCAAAAAATACAAATATTCTTTAAAACGATCTTTTCTTGTATATTGGATGGATGGAGCAACTCTTGCTTTTATTTACTGCTTAATGTCTTTTAATGCATAGATATATATTTTTGCAGCATTTATCTTGGTCAACTAATTATATATCTAAAGATATTGGAAACCATCTTTGCTGTTAGGGCTATTTTTTATGCGCGGCTAAAGTGAGCCTTTTTTGTACGCTTGCGATTAAGATTCATACTAATAATCCCATCAATTTTTTTATATGAAATTGATGATGGAAGCTAATGTCATTAAGTTTTTCAATGCATTTCTCTTCACCATGTGATACCATAATAAACCTTCACATGTCAATAGTTTCTTCCAACACATGAAAAACAAGCTCTGGAATGTATGATTTCTTATTACATTCAATTAATGATGGTAGGCTACCAACACCTTTCCTCCTCAATGTTACTGAAAAGCGACTAAACATTTGATCAATATGTTCAGGAGTATGCCCAACAAGAAGGAAAAAAATATTTATCTTTTTCAAAATTCCCAATTCAACGAGCACGTTTAGATACCCAAAAAGAACTTGATTTTTTTTTTCATGAATTTTTTTGTCTAATTGTACATACAGAACTTCAGGAAGAATACCATACCAATGAGTTTTTGGAAATTGGATAAACCAATGCTCCCCGTGTGTTTCACATCTTTGACTAACTGCCTCTCGTGAATCCTTATCTCTGGCAATGAGATCGTTGACTAGAACTTGTGGGTTTTTGGTCTAACAACAATCGTTATTCCCAACAAGTGGTATCAGAGCATAGGTAACGAGTTAGATACACACCGAGCTTGTGTTATGGGTGAAATTGATGTAAATTTCATAAAATATCGATCCCCATGTGTTTCATGACATGGAATAACCGTCTCTCATCGATCCTTATCTCTGGCGATGTGATTGTTTACTAACACATGCAGGTTTTTGTCTAATGAAAATCATGATTCCCAACATGAGTAACCACATCATGGATTATAGTTATGGTCAGATTTGAATCATTACAAATATTTATAGTTGTGAAGTAAATCCTTGGAAACATCTTCTCATTAAAGACCATACAACCAACCAAGTGAGACAGAATGAAATTTTCCTCCTGTAAACTTTTTGGTGTGCAGAAAAAATGTCGTAGAAGTGTTTTCTTTTGGTCCATACCTTCAATTATCAAACCAAAATATTTATTTGGATTATCATAACACTTATTTCGATGTTTATACAATTTTTGTATTTTACTTATTTGCTGATTGCGATGCTCTTGAAGTTCTTTGACAACTAAATATGTATATAAAATAAAATAAACATATGAATAAATCTATTTCCATAGTTGATAACTACCCAATTTTTAAAAATAATGTTATGAACACATATCTCTTTATGCCCCGTGACATTTATCTCTTTCTGCTTCAAGATAATCACATGTGTTGTAAACCCCCATCCTTATCTTCTTAGCAATACGAACATTGTTGAATTCGTTCTTTGATATCCTTGTAAGACATGAATATGTAATAAAATTACCAACTCCTTCAGCACCTTCTGCATAATGTTTGTATAAGTTGTAGATTTCTCATCTCGAAAAATTATTTGGAATATGTATTGTGACTTTATTTGGCATACACTCTCCATGTTTTGAAAATAAGTCTTTCATCCATGACATAGCATTATTTTCCAACAGCCCAACCTCGCGTTTATAATGTAATTCTGAATAATATGTGGGATCATTTTCCAATCTTTCTTGGATTATTGATAAACAAAAATTACCAATTGAATGCAATATTTTGAAAGTATTTTTGCAGAACAATACATTCCCAGTATGATAAATTACTCAAATACCATTGCACATGACAAAAAATTTTGTTAAGTTAAATTCCCACCTACTAGTTTAATTTTTCATTATACACATTTCTTTGAGATTTGAATTTAATTTAATTGTTAACGGAATGGGGAAGACACTCATAATGGTTTACAAAATTTCCTTATTGACATGCGTAAAAAAAATACAAAATCAAATTGTGATACTAGAGACACAAGTTCAAGGGATGAAATAAGGGACATGTAAGACATATAAATCCTTCCAAAATCCTAATGTTCTAGTAGGATAGGCTGAATAAATGATGGTGTCAGAGGAGGCCAATAAATTTCATATTCTACTCTCTAGTCAAGAGGAATAATTGAAGAAAAAGGAAGAGGGATTGGAGAGCAGTAAAATAAAAATTTATTGGGCACAAGAGGATCGTCAATGAGTAGATAAAGAGATGGAGGCCTTGAGAAGGAAACACCCAAGAAAATCCTCACTTAAAGTTGTAAGAGGGAAAATATGGGATAGAATAATAAAGGAAATTGACAATAAGTAGCACCATATCGAGTTGCTTCAAGAAAATATAGACATTGTGAGAAGTGTTAATAGAGAGATGAACAAAATAAAGGATGTTATTGGGGATTCCCCCAACATATATAAATTGATAATATATTTCCTAAATCACATGTCCAAGGAATATGTTAGAAAATAAAATACTAATATATCTAGAATGGTAGCAACAATGAAGCATATAAAAAGAAAGAAAAAATTCTGAGAATGGTGGATAAGAAGGCATGGGCACTAGAAAAGGATATAAAACATTTTAAAGATAAATTAAGTTTTTGCGCAAGAGGAAATTTTGATCATAAATAATTATAAGAAAGGATTTGGAGAAGAATACCATGCTCTATAGTGAAAGGACATTGTCAACCTATATGAAGGCCCTTTTTAGTTTCTTTCCATTCTAAAGAACATATTGAAGGAACAAGGCCTAGTAGAGTATGATGCAATCACTCACCTATATGGATCCATCTTGGATGGAAAACCATTTGGAATCCCATTTATTAAATATTGGAATGATTTTTGGATATTTATATACTGTCCACTCAAAGCATATGTGCGTAGTCAGAAATTGGAAGAACAATGCTACAAGCATCTCCAATGGAGGTAGGTTAAAGCTCTAGGCCACTACAATAAAAATAGGCATAATGATAGCCACAACTGCCATCTTGGATAATTCATACCCCACCAATTCCCTAGAGAGAGAGGCCCACCATCACCAATTTGGTACAACCAAGATAGGGTGGGACCCACAATACAACTAGAAGATTCTAACAACCCATAGCTGGAAATTTCTAGAGGAAATTAGTTATGAAATCATTGGTAGTTATGTAAATATTCCTATTGGTTATTTAATACCACTAGTTTTTCTATGGAAATATGTGGGGCCTTGAGATCATATATATATGCCTGATTTTCATGTAATAGGGGAGAGAAAATTTTGATGTACTAAAAAACTGCCAAAATTTTGTCGGAATTACTAGGACATGTTCAAGTTGTTGTAATGAAGTAATTTTGAAGTGCATTTTGGGTTGTCATTGATATCCCTTTCACATTAAATTATGTAAACCATATTGTGATTTGAATTACACAAGGTATTAATATAATTTCATAAAATTATTCATGGTAAATGATGTTGGTATACTTTATGCTTGTATGGAATTTGAATGTAATTGTGAAAATTAAATTTAACCTAGTATATGTTTGGTTATTTTCTTTAACTTCTGTGAACTTTATCAAGGTCACATGGAGTATCCTTGTTTATTTTGATGAATTTTCACATGGGCTCAAAGTAAAAGGTATAAATTCAAATTACCACGTTTTTTATAGTTGAATTCTTAATTTCTCATATGTTTTTTTTTGTCAATAGTTTTAGAATGGATTCTTAATTTCCCACCTTAGTTTACTTATATTTATTCTCCATTATCTATTTTTTTCTCATTAAAACCCTTATGTAGAACCCATGGTGTGTGGATTCTTAGGTCTAAAAATATGTAGAAAAAATACCAACAAAATCCTTATAAACATTGGTAATTTTATGAATCATTTTATAGCATAAAAAAAAACCTTGAAAACATAAAATAAAAATCAAATTTAGATGTTCTGAGGTTGTACAATGTAGCACAACATAGTGTGACTATGGGGCCCCAAAAACTGAAGCCTCGCCATTTTACAAAAATTAGTTGTAATATCTATCAATTACAAAATTTTTCAAGAAATAATATAACCCTCATATGGAGGATTAAGTTTTCTCCACACTAGAGTTTTTCCAAGGACATTAGTCCAAAAATATCGGTTTACATTTTTTGTATCCGTGTTTTTCTCATTTTCTATGAATTTTAATTGGTGAATATTGGAGTAGTGTCTATATTTGGTATTTAGAGTAAATATTTTAGTTGGTACAAATAATCTTTAAGAAAAAGATAGGTTGGATAATTACTAGATAACTACAATAAGTTCTAGATCAAATTTATATCTCTGAATTTACACATGATTAAATTTTTGACAAATATGAGTGTAGGAATGATGAGATGGAAATGGATTAAATATATAGATTGTATATGCACTAATAGGCATAGTTTTAGTGAGATGTTAAATGCATACAAATATACAGTGGTCCATGTAAATAAAGATTTAACATACATGTCATCTGGTTGTCAAATCAAAGTAATTTTTTGACTTAAGATGATAATTATGATGAAAAATATTGGATTTATAAATATGTAACTAGGAATAGGTTGATTGTATGGTCAAAGAAGCTAATAAGGATGTTACACAAAGTACTTTGGAAACCAATATAGGTATAACAATGTATTGATCACGAGATTGGTGAAGAGGAGTGTAAGAACCCTCTCTCAGGCACCAGCTGATCAAGTAGCATCTAATAATTTCTAACAACTGTGTAGGTATTCCCTTGGTATGTTAAAAATATTGAGTCAGAATAGGTAATAATGTCGCTATTGAAAACATAAAATTTGTAATAATATGAAGTCATGTATGGAAATTAAATGAATAGCTAGTATTGATTAGGATTTAGGTTACATTGATGTTCACCTATCATTCCATGATATTTGGAATAAATGTTGTTTTCTTGGATGCTATCCATAGAAAAACATGTTTTACCTAAGATACATGTGATTGAATGGATGTAAGTTCTCATAAAGGAGGTTTTTTTTACATTTCATGAGTGTATAATAAAAATAATAAAGATGTATGATAGTTGCCTGAGCTGCTTTACACCCAATCATACTCTCTTTTGCATATGTAAAAATGCATTTCCATTTTCAACTAACACAAATTCCCAATCTGGGAAATTTCAATGCAAAAGTTTTACTTTTCTACAATTCTCTATGGTCATGGACTATATGCATTACCCCTTTTCATGCAATCGAATAATATTTGATTTTGTAATTAAACTCCCAAAAGTCTTCGTACTTTTTATGAAATCTGAATGCAATATGACTTTGTACAAGACCCAAAATATAATATAGTTCTATGGCCAACCAAATCACATTAAACATAATATATTAAGATATATTACGTCCTCCATGGTGATGGTCTCAAATGCTATGAACCATTACAATAACCATTTGACTTAGATTTAAACCCTAGGCAATAACATACATAGTGTTCGGCCATCCATAACATTCTGCTTTCGATTTGAACAAATCAATATATATAAATTTTCCCGGGTCCCACAGCAAATATAACACTCACCTTAACCTTCATGCATCTTCATGGTGCGAGCGCCATCGATCCTTCGATGGCTACCATCGAACGACTATCGCATTTGTTTTACTCCCAACCCTTATCTCATCAAAGTCATGTGAAACTTGTGGTATTTGAATACCACTATCAGGTGATGTGTCAAATTCCCAACAATATCGTGTTCCAAACTGAATTACCACTTACTATACTTATGGTCGTGCGAAAACCATATATAACCTCCGAAAACCACTTCACAGTTCCGTTTACCTTTACGGCTCTACACCTTTGACCAAGGTTTCATGGAATTCGGATTCCATTCTACTGTTGTCTAATTCAAAGTTTTTGCAATGGATGGCTCCAACATATCATTTCTCACGCCCCTTCGAACCCATCTTTCTAATTCCATTGCATAGTTCTTCCTTTGTTGATTTTCATTGATCCATCGATAGACTGATTTGAAGTCATCACTCCTCCTTGCACTCTACGCCTCACTGTTTAAATGCTCTCTTCATAAAACTAAATTGATTTACGTTTTCGGTCTCCACCAACAGATCGGCCTAACTCAGATCCTACGTGGGTTTTTATGGTAGTAACATGCCATCAATTCATATGTGAGCTGGCTTGTAAAGAGCAACAAGCCCATTCAATGTTATTTCCATCGACTTCAATGTCACTTCGCCTCACAGTTTCATTGTATTCAACCTTCAACCCTTCACTCAATTTCCTTTATAGTAAAGCCCATATGGACTTCAAACCTCAGATCTCACTGTGTTATTCTCCATTTCTGTTTATACAGATAACTAACTTCCATTATGCATATAAACGCCATCCTTATGGGTTTAAAACACAGGGTTTAATCTATTCATAAAATCCTATCACTGGTCGCTATGAAGAGACCTCATGTATATGGCTTATCTCGTATACAGACATTTATATATACAAGCTTCCTTTCTTTTTTTTCGACTATGAATAGTCTCAATTCCTTATCACACATAATTCAAGTAAATGAATATTTTCCCAATAAATATAAATCACTCAGAGTTCAGATTCTCAAAACCAATTCATCTACAAACTCTATAATTCGTAAATAAAACCAAAGGCTTACAATCCAAACCTTGTTCCTACTCTAACTCCTCACACTGTCTTCTTCCTTTAAGGCTTGATAATTTATAAAAATTAGGATGAACCAATTTAGGTTCAATCCCTTCAATCTCTAAAAAAAATCCTCAAAATATTCAAAGTCCTAAAATCTAGATTCGATCCCTAAAATCTTGAAACTGAATCTAACTTGGGATTTACAATCAATTCCTAAATATCTCAAATCTAAATTATCTGATTTCCCTCATGTTATCCAATCATTAGGGAACATTTAGAAAATCCTCACAATACTTAATATATCTCATTAATTAATTAAAATCACGCAAAAGCCCATTAATATTTACATAAAAATCAATATTCTTTCAAAAAAATAAGACCCCCTATGTTTAATAAAATACAAGGTATTTTCTGAATCTAATGCCCCTGCATCAGACTCCCAAGGTTAAAAATGATCATGATCTCCTGATCATGTTCCTTTAGTCCTTGTCTTCCTAGATCCCATACTTTGTTTTGCTGCTGTCCAACAGCTACATTATTTTTCAACTGCACTTCTCCAGGTTTCCATATCTTGTTCTGCAACTTGCCTCCAGCTATTCTTTCACAATCTCTTCTTGCCTTTTCCTTGCTAATATTCCTCTGCTTTATTTTTGTTGTTTGTTGCTTTAGAGACACCTTTATCATCAATATTTTGATGCTTTCAATCTCTCTGTCTAGCTTATCCTCTGTCTGGAAATTATTTTTCCTTTTGTTGTTGCCTTTACTTTCTACTGCTGTAGCTTCTTTTGCTTTTATTGTTGTCACTGCCTTTAATGCTACCAACATTGATGTTGCTGCTACCAATGTTGTCCCCCCGATTTTTTCTTTATTTGCTATTAGGAATCTATAATCAGCAAGATTGGCAAAGTCCGATCACAGAAATAACATCGTTTCAACCACTTTGGGATTCTAGGATCTAGCCCTCCTGAATCCAGAGAGGGATCTCTCCAATAACTGCAAAGATGGATTTGTCTTTGAAGTTTTGGGGTAATAATATTAGGCTAGTTATGAAGGCCAAGGTTTTGCTTTGTTTTTGGATGGTTGAGTATGAATACAGTTTGAGGTGGAAAGTCCTAAGTGCAAAGAGTTTCAAAGGTGAGAAGTTGCAAGTGAATAGAACAGCTAGGCTAAAAGGATAGATATAATGCTGGTTTTTAGTCCATTGGGCTATGTAGTCATAACAGGGCTTTAATTGAGCAACAACATCAAGAGTGATCCAAGGGGAAAGTCATCTATATCATAAGATTATTGAGATTAGAGTGATGGAATGGAAAAAATAAAGTGTTGGAGGGGTGGAAACTGATAATAATTTCACAATGGATTTATAGTCAGTCCAAACAAGAAAATCCTCTTAAGTAACTATTTAAAACCAACCAAGGACAGGGCTAACCATTGACTTCTTGGGCGAGTTTGTATTAAAGCAGCTTAATTGACAAACAATCCAGTAATCCACATAATTACCTTCAGAAAGTATGAAAACATATAAGAGAAGACAAAGTGTAACTTAAGATCAGATAAGGTACTTTTAAACCTAGTCTGCTTTCAGTCAACACCAAGGGGAACTTTCAAAATCTACCTTTGGAGAATAGAAGCTAGAAACAAGGCAAACCATCACTTTTCTAGTCTAACTTTAATAAGAAAATAAGGAAAATAACTTTTAAGAACAATGTTTAAAGCAAATAGTAGGACGAGGGAACTCCAGCAGTCCTAACTGTTTAGACTGTATTAAATAATTCTTAAATAAACAAATTGGAGGAAAACATTGAGATAAATCTTATCAGTAAGAGAAGGGTACTGGTAAACAGTAAATCCTAACTCTATAAATGCTGCTCTTTATCAGAGAATAGTGAAAAATATGACATACATAGAAGGAAAACAATAACAAAGAAAGAGGCACTTCACTAGCGATATAGACCAGGATCCAAAGAAACAACTTGTTATTGATGTCAAACCAATTACAATACTCACCTCCAATGTTTCAGTTCAGCAATCATCTTCACTATCCAGCCTAACTAACCTAACATAAACAGAGCTTCAAGAGCTAGTGAACACTATTTACAGATAGAAGTCTCAAGCTCAATTACATTACATTGTTCAACAACCTAATCAACCAACCCCTCGCTCATCTTCTGCATTAGTATATATAGAAGAATGAGGAGGTGAGATCTGATAAAATATCTCCAATTTACAATTAATACAGAATAAATGGCTTTAGGCCTTTGGGGGGCTCAATGAAGAAGCTCACATAGGTGTCCTCTTGTATTAAATGATTTACATAAAGTTTCAAGCTCGATGGGAGCTCTTTTTGACCTTTGAGGCTCTATTTGATGTCAGGGTTACTCTGTAGATATATTTTGCATTAATTTTCCTTGCAGAAGTAACTTGCTGGCTGCGCTGAGGCTAATATCTTCATTTAATCAATAACTTTGGCCTCTGATTTAATACTTTGAGGCACAGGTGGCATTTCGGTAGCTGGGAGGAATCAATTTTCCTCAGATGTGGCGGTGGAGGTCTTCCTGTTGATAAAACACTTAAGATATTCTTTAAACTGTGTTTTAAATTGAGGATTAGGCTTTTGATAAACATTCTTAGCCGTGATCCCCGCAAATATGTCTTCCATCCTCTGTCCTGGTTCATTTTGATCTTCGTCACTGATACTCTTTGACTGTGCCTGATTCATGGTTTTTGCTGGTATGCAGGGCTGTGCAGGGTTATGTGGCATCAATGCTTCATGAATGATTGATGAAAACGTGGTTTTAATACCTGTGAATGATTTTCCCTGGTGAATCAAAGGCGGGAGTATTGTCAGCCTTCTGTCTTCAAATTTCCTTCATTATAGCGAAAAAAACCATTGAAAACCCTACAAAATACAAAAAACTATTATAAAATCCATGTATTTATAGGTTTATTGCTACAGAGGACGTGTGGGGGAAGCGTGCCCATTGGATGGCATCATCCAACAGTCAGGATTGATTAGAAGAATTCATAGAGAAGGCAGAATATTTTTTTTTTTAAATCAGAGCCGTCGATCGCGCAGAGATCGACGGTCGGGAGCGGAGGCAGAAAGTTAAAGTGGAAAAAGTTGACCGGGCGATGAATCTGGGCGATGAAATATGGGTTGTCGATCTACAGATCAAATCAACAGCAGAGATCTATTGAATGCCGCACCGTAGCCCGGTTAACTATCGGGCATCTTCAGTGAGCGATAGCCGTCGGATGGGCGGCTTCAGATCGAACGGTGGATGCCAATATCGTGCGGGGTCCACATTCGATGTTTAACGTGCAATGGACAGTGGTTTGGTGAACATTGCCCAGGCCATGCGTCAATCGGTAAGTGGAATCACTGCCAATCGGAAGAAAACCGCCCTCCGCTCGAAGGCAGTGCGATGGATACCACCGGCTTCTGGAATGGTGAGTGGATGGCGGGGACCACCGAGGTGATGGAATCCATGCCGTCGATCTGCAAATCAAATCGACAGTGGGGATTGACTGGGGCTTTGAACCAGTGGAAAATTAGAAAATAATTACAAACCCAAAGTTTTGAAAATAACATAAGGTTTTTAATATTTTCAGGGCGGGATATATATAATATGGCTAGGCACCTGTCTGCAGGGCCACAAGTCACATGGAGGATCATACGACTGGGGGTTTATGCAGGAAGGGGCTAAGACCCATATATGTCCAAAATGTGGGTTTTTATGGTTTTTAATGGTTTTCAAGGCTAGAAATGGGCAACGATAGAGGGAAAAGGGGAAAAAGGATAAACAAGGGGTATTCTAAGGGAAGGAAGGGGATTTTGGGAGGATTTAGAGGGTAAGAGGGGAATTTTGATAAGAGGGAAAAAGGGTTAAAAGGAGGCTAGTTTGGAAGAGGGGGAAAAAGGGAAATGGTGCTTGCAGCAGTATTCTGTCTTGGAAATCTGCAGGATTTCTGAATGTAGAATAGGCAGAGTAGTGAAGATGGGACAGAGGCAGGAGGCCTCCAAGAGTCTTCAAGAGCCAACACTTTTTAGCAATAAAATTTTTTCCTTGAAGGCTCAAAAAGTCTTAGCCACATTTTGCTATAGCAAATTTTATAGGTGGCTAACAGTGGCTCCACTTGGAGATGGTGCCTTCTTGAATGCATCAAGAACTTCAGACTTGCATTGTCTAGGAGGCTGACTTGTGCCTCATCCATTGGACTACTTTTCTTTGATTGAATGATATTCTTTTGAAAACATATTAGTAGCCATAAAAACAATGGTTCTTTCATCAAAAAGCTTTCTACCTACCCAATCCTACAGATCTGACATTTTTTCTTCATTAGAGTGCACTTGGATTGGAAAACTCTTTTACAACATTTTATTCTTTTGAAAGTAGGAAAACTAGTCTATTTCTACTCCTTATTTCTCCATGAACTCAGATTAAACAGTTGAGCCCATATGATTATCTACCTAATCTACTAATCTGTTAGGATTAAATAGTATAACAGATTTTTATTCTCTAAACTCTACAACAGAAATTTAAAAGCATTCAAGTCAGGATTGAACAGTCTAACTTGATGCTGGTCTATGGCATAAAAACAAGCTGCACATAGATATTATTTTGCAGAAAATTAAATAAAAAATGGGAGGCTTAAGATCTGAAAGTTTCTCATCATGGCCTTCTCTTTTCTTTACAGCTCTAGTTTGAATTTGTTTGAGCTGTTTTGTCTTTATCAACTGGTTCAGATTTTGAGCTGATTGGAACCATATTTTTACATCTCTCAACTCAGAATTTGAAGCAGATCTGAGTCATTTTCTTTTTGAAACCTTAGGTTCAGATTTTGATCATTTTTTAATCTTTAATTTCTATCCTAATCTCTCTACTGATAAGCCAAGATTAAACAGTCTGGCAAATCGAATTCACTATCCTATCAGCAGAAAATTTAAAGCTAATTAGTCAAGATTAGACAGTTTGACTAACTAGAAGTGTGTTATTCGGGAGTGGAATTTGAGCTTGCACACTTTCAGATTTGTTTCTCTTTTTGGTATGGGGCTATACCTTTCTTATTTTCACAATCTGCCCTCTTTTCTTTCTTTTCATTGTTTTTGTATTTTTTATTTTTATAACTTTGAATGCAATGGTGGATGAAATATTTATAATGGGAAAAAGATAAAAAGGCTTTTGGAACATAACATGGATCAAGAGAAGTAATGCTTAAGCATCCTGCCATTGAGAGGACCCCCAAACAGTTCTTCTCCATTCAACTCCTGCAAGAAAAATGCATTGTTACCAGCAGCTGAATGAATAGAGTAAGGGCTAAGCCATAAGTTGTCAAAATTTCCATGCTTTCCCTTTTCTTCCCTACTTGAGTCCCACTTTAAAACTTTGTCCCCAATTTTGAAATTGCTGGCCTTTGTTCTTCTGTCAATTTTTTTTTTAATGTTGATCTGTTTCTGCAATGCTTTGCTCTAAACTTCCTCTCTGGTTTGCTGAAGATGAATGGTCTAATTTATTCTTCTGATCATGTCATTATCTTCAGTTTGCAACTCTTGAGTAAAATTCATCACTGGTACACCAAGGCTATTTGGAAAAATTGCATCAGTACCATACACAAGCTGAAAAGGTGATATGCCAATAGATTTCTTCAAAGTCAATTTGTCAGCCCAAAGTGCATGAACAAGCTTTGGGTGCCAAGAATTTTTATTGTCGTCCAACAGTTTCTTGATCATGTTCACTATACCTTTGTTTGAGGATTCTGCAAGTCCATTACCTTGAGGGTAATAGGCCGTGGAATGCCCCAATGTTATCTGATATCTATGACAGAATTAAACCATCTTCTTTGATCCAAATGCTGCTGCATTATCAGTGATAATGTTGGTAGGACAGCCAAATCTGGAGAGAATGTTAGTCTCCATAAATTTTATGATAATTGAATCATTGGCCTGCCTACAAGGTATGGCTTCTATCCACTTAGTGAAATATTCTATGGCAGTGAGAATCCATCTATGCTGGGCAGAAGATGGGGGATGGATTTCTCCTATGAAGTCAATTCCCCACTGTTGAAATGGGGCTTCAACAGTGATTGGATGTAGAGGCAAGGGTAGCAGTTTTCTTTTGCCTTCAAAAAGTTGACATTTATGACAGTAAATGATCATTTTTTGTATATCAAGAAAAAGAGTAGGCCAATAGAAACCAACCCTCAAAATTGTGTTGGCTGTTGTCTTCCAGTATTGTTACACATCAATTTGTCACCGTCCCTGCAATTCCCCATGCCGCACATTGGAGGGCTCATTCTGTGACCTGTGAGCAGTGACATAACCTGAAAACACTTTCATGGAATTCCCCTAGAGATGGAATTTCATTCCCCTGAAGACATCTCCTTGTGAAAAACCCTAAAAATAGCCTTTTCACCCTTGGCGCGACTAGCCTGTGTTATACCTGCGCTAATGGGGGAAATCCTTCAAAGAGGGCGTGCCAATTGGCGCTCTGTCTCAGATTCGCACTAGCGCCAGGCTTAATAAAGGGTGTTTTTTAAAAAAAATGGCAGAAGATTGACTTTAACCAACTCCTGAACTGGTCTCTAAATTGAGTTGGGACGTTTGGCTCCGGATTTCCATGTAGAGGAAGTAGTTTTCCACCTCTCATGGAAGCTTCCTTGAGGATAAGGACAATCCCATGATTGTAGGGATCCCAACTCCTCTTCCACCATATATATAAGCTTGCCATTTCCCTTTGCAAGCTGGTCTCCAAGAATCTCCAAGAGCCTTCAGAATGCTGCAAGAGCTTTGATAGTCTTCATAGTGCCAAATCCATAGCAAGGAGATTGACAATCGAAGAGAGAGGCTTGTCCCCATTCCTGACAAGCTTTACCAAGACGTATTCTGCTGACGACCCATCGAAGAAGAATTTAGCGTCAGAACTTGGTTTTATTTTCCTTTGTATGAACTAATGATAAGCGACTATTGGTTATGGTTCCACTCGTATTGTTCATTATGATCATGAGTTGTGTCTTCTCTGATTGATACATAATTGCATATATCAGGTTTTACGCTTTTGTTTGTCATGTTTCTTGTGCATGCAGGTGCTCGATCGTAGTGAGCGAAAGGATTGTGATCTGTCGGAGCAAGGAAACGAGAGCATCATCTCCTCTACAAATGACAGCATTGGACTTGAGGTAGGCCTTATTCGCGATATGGTTTATTGCAATTAGGAACTTGCGCCATAGCATGTTACGATTGTTGCTAGACCCGATCTGGGCTAGTAGGGATCACCTCTGTCCACAGAGGGGATTTACCTCCACAACAAGTATAAATGACCCCCACACTCTCCTTCATGGAACTCGTGCTTAACCTTCTCTACATCAAACTCAGGCAAACATTTAAGCAATAGACCACTTGCATTTTTCCAATAAAGACATTGATCTATAATGCAATAGTTTACAGCTTTCAATTTTAGGAATCTTGCCTTTGTTTTCGTCAAACCAGGCGGTGTATTCAAATTAAGAAAAACATAAACAATATCAGCATACCAAGAGGAATTCATAAAATGGTTTTCAACAATGGGAGTTGAGACTTCCTCTTGATTATCTAAAGCATTAATCATATTAATATCAAGAACTTCAAAATTGGATTCAACCATTAATCTAGCTAGACCTCGGGCTTTGATGAGCTTAGTGGGTTTTATCTCTAAATCATATTCAAGGATAACCACAATCCACTTACCTCTCTTACCATCTGTGTCCTGTGTTAGAATGTCTTTAACAACTGAGTTTGGGACAAAGGAAATGATGTGTGAGTGAAGGATGTACACTCTGAAGTCTTTCAGAGCTTTAACCAAAGCAAAATCTTGTTTTTCCATAATGTTATACTTCAAAGGGGCATCCCTCAATGCCTTGCTAAAGAATGCAATAGGCTGCTCTTGTCCTTGTGGATTTTTCTATAGAAGGATAGCAGCTATGGTATGCTCTGATGCAAATGAAAAAATATAAAAATCCTTTGAAAAATCAGGACTTATAAGAACCGGTGTTTTGATTAACGCTTGTTTCACCAGCTCAAAGGATTCCTTTTCTTCCACAGCCCATTTTACACCTTGCTCCTTCTTCAACATGTTTGTGATATTCCTAAGGAGCTCAGCCAAGTTGGGAATGAACCTTCTCAAAAAGTTAATCTTCCCAACGAAATATTGCAACTCCTTGATGTTCCGGGGATGAGAGATTTGCAATATTTCCTCAATCCTCTTTGGATCTATATTTATACCCTCCTCAGAAATAATGTTCCCAATAAGTTTACCTTCTTGGAGACCTAATAGTGTCTTCTTAGGGTTTAAAGACATCCTGAACTTCCTGCATTTCTTGAAAACTTTTCTCAAATGTTCTAAGTGCTCTTCATCTGTTTTTGAAAACACAGTGACATCATCAAGGTATATAATGATGAAGTAGCCCAATTCTTCTGAGAATGCTATGTACATGGCTCTTTGAAAAGTTTCTCCAGCATTCATTAGACAAAAGGGCATTTTCACATACGTGAAAGTGCCCCATGGTGTAGTAAAGGTTGTCTTTAATTGATCAGCAGGGTGAACTAAGATCTGATTGTACCCTGAATAGCCATCCAGCAAAGATATTATTCTAGACCCTACCACACTTTGTAAAATATGATCCATCTTGGGTAAAGGGTAGTTATCTTTCAATGAAGCTTTTTTTAGGTCTCTAAACTCTATACAAAGCCTGATCTCTCTATTTTTCTTCCTAACAGAAACCAGATTAGACACCCACTCAGAGTATCTAACAGGGACAATAATACCAACTTCATACATTTTCATGATCTCCTTCTGAACCAAAGGCAACTGAACAGGGTTTATTCTGCGCAGTTTTTGTTTGAATGGATTTTGTTTTTCTTTGAAGGGAATTTTGTGTTGTATTATTTCAGTGTCATAGGATTTAAGATCTTCATAACTCCATGCAAAAACATTAGAAAATTCTTTAAACACCTCTATGTATTTGAGTTTAATGTTAGCTGGTAAAGTCTTCGACAGTTTAATCATCATAGGTTTAAGTTCACTGCCTATATTTCACTCTTCCACTTCAATCTCTACAGGTTCCAGTTTTGGTTTATTTGCCGCATCGTTAAAATCGAACAATTCTTCCAAAGGTGCTAGACCTTTAGGAAAACATTCATCTCTAGAGTGAAAAGTTTCTAACTCCTCTGTTTCTAACTCTGCAGTCATTCCTGTTTTGTTTTTAAGTTTTCCAGATAACAGGTTTATATTAGCAAGTTCAGGAGACGACTCTTCTTGATTAAGAAAATTATCTTCACTACAGTCTGTCTCATAATCTGAGTCCGAACTGTTTAGTTCGAATTCATTTCTGAATTGCATGAAGTCTTCTATTTGTTTGTCATTGTCAAAAACCTGCCAATAATTCTCATTATCAGGAAGAACTGGTCTAAATTTTATTTGAGTTGTGCAGTCTTTGGTGTTATATGGCGTTAAGCATGTTATAGCTGCAAAGGCTAAATTGTGGGTCGCCATATTTCTTTTTGTTGGGACAAAAAATAGTTTGGACTCCTCGAATGTTTTCAAAAGGTCCATGAAATCATTTCTGTAGGCCCTAAGTCTGGGATGATTTGCGTTATATTCCCCATTGACCTACCTAATGACTAACTCTGAATCCCCATACACATTAATTCTTGTGGCTCCTAAATTTTTCAATAAATGTAAGCCTAAGAGAAGGGATTCATATTCTGCTACGTTATTGGAACACTGAAAGTTTAATTTGTAGGAAATGATTTCTATGTGGTTGTTTTCAGTGTTGGTAATCCAGACACATGCACCAGCATTGTTCTTAGTGAATGACCCATCGAAATACATACTCCATAGAGGACTATTTTCGATTTCACCCTGGTTATTTTCCTCTTCAACTAACGTGCTTAAGGGTTGTTGTGGAATCTCAGCACTTAGTTGTATTTGTTTTGATTTCCCAAGTTTTTTGTTTATTTTAGGGTTGTTTTCTTGATGGAAAATTTTTAAAAGAAATGGACACCCGCCTTGTAGCTCAAGACCTTTGTTTAGTTTTCTACTATCTTTAAATGCAGCAAACTATTTTGACACTTCTGCGTTGTGTTCCTCTTCCTCCCTATCGGCCATTAATCCTGTTAAAGTGACTTGTTCACCAATTGTTTCATCATTAAACATAATAAAAGAATCAAGGCCTGTATTTACAGAATACAGGGGAGAGTTTTGTCGTCTGTCTTGACTTGTAACTATGAATTTCATATGGGAATCCCTGTAAAGTCTTCTATTCTGATTGAAAACAGGGATAGTCACATAGGTCATGTCCATTTGCATAGTCCCTTGTAACTTAGCCCCCCAAGATCTTGATAGTAACATTCCATACTTTGGGGGCACATCAGCCACCACAATATCCATGACTAAACATTTGTCTGGAATTTGGGCTAAGTTAACACAGAGGTATTTGATTAATCCTAAACATTTTACTCTGTTGGAATCAAAAGAGTAAAGGTCTTTGTAAGGTCTGGTGATTTCTAGACCCAAGCTCTCCATTACAGCTTTTGGCATTAAATTATGAGAATCTCCTGAGTCGTGCATAGTGTTGTGCAAGATCTTTTCATGAACGTTTAAGCTTACATAAAAAGGAGGAATAGGTCCTTCTTGATATCTACCTTCAATATTAGGACCAAAAATCATCTCTGGCTGGTCATCATTAAGATTGACTATGTCCTCATTCTATTCTATTCTTAAAACCTTCAAAATTTGGGTCTTATATACATGTTGGGCAGCTAACTCAGTCAAGGGAACATAGATTTTGATCTTTGAAATTTCTTGCTCCAGGCTGAAAGGAATTTGACTCTTTGAAGTACTTGTTTCAGCCTTATTAGTTGCCACTCTATCAGCAACATCAACTTGCTGATTTGTTTTATTTACACTTGAAAAAGTTGTTTTCACAGGAGTACTAGCTGAAGTGTTAGTACTACTAATGTCTGCACTCTGTTTTTTATTGTTTTGAGTGCCTTTCTCTTTACCATTATCAGAATTTACAGCCACTTTTTTATCCTTTTGTTTGACAACTTTAGGCTTGTTTGCAGTGCTGTTTTGTGAATATTTTTCATAGGTTTTGTTGTTGGGGGTTTGTTGACTGGTTTTTCTTCTAAGGTCATATTCTCTTTGAAATTATATGATGACATTTTCCATGTCTTGATAATAATTTTCCTCATCATTTCTTCTGTCATCATAAGGTGTATAAATACCTTGTTTTCTATTATAATGAGCTTCAAAGTCATCATCCTCCACCCCAAACATGTTGATATCATCTTCCTCTGGTATTTCATCCGTTTCCTCAACCTCACTTACATAGTTTTGATGAAAGGGAGGAGTGATCTGTTGATCATCTTCCCTAAGTCTATTTTGAGGTTGATTCCTTCTAAAATTCTAGTTTTGGTTCTGGTTTTCATTTTGAGGAGAAATTTGATTTTGGCTCGCTTGTGCTCTCTTAATTATGCTGATCTCTTTCATCATATCTTCCATCATTTTCTTCATTTTTTGAATTGGAAGTTGGCCTCCACAGAAAGAGCGCCTCTTTTCATATCTTCAAGAGTGGCAAAATCTCTCTCTCTTAGCTGATAGGCCATCTCAGGGTCAAACACTTCAGGAAACTTGTTTAAAGCTGAGCCTTGTGGAGGTTTTAGTTCTGGGGAAAGTGCATTATACACACAGTTAAATATAGTGCAATAAGCTTGCACACTTTCCCTAGTGTTTCTATGGAGGTTCTTGTAATCATAAAGGACTTGGAGAGGATTCTTCTTTACCTCCAATTTGTTTAAGAAAGTTTGATGGAAGGCTTGGAGATCATTAATACTGTGGGGGATTAAAGCTTTGAACCATTTTCTTACTTCCCCCCATAAACTTTGAGAAAATAATCTAAGTTTGACAGAATCATCATCAATTTCATTTCTGTAAAAGTAGTCATTCATCTTATCCACATGTTGTGATGCAGTTGTAGCATTTCTAGCATCATACAATGGAATTTTGGACGATATTCCTATGGGTGGTTGAATAATGGTACAAGAAGGACTAAGGGATCATACCATGTTGCCATGATATGTGGTGGTGGTGGATTTACAAGAGGTGGATTAACAAAAGAGAAAGTGGGCTGAAGTGGAGTGGTTTGAACAGTGGATGTAGGGTGAGCAAAAGTGGATGGACCAGAAACATATTGCTGAGCTAATCTTGGATGAGAGACACCTAGGTTGTGAAGGAAATGTAAATCATGAGGTGTTGTTTCTCTTCCACCAAGATGTTCACTGGTTTTAGGAGAAGAAAGTGAAGACTCAGAATCTAACTGATCTAAATCACTAAGAGACCTAGTTCTAAAGGGATTTACTAAGTCAACTTGTGATTTTTGTAGAGCTGAAAGAGTTTCAGGGACTGAATTAGCTCTCAAGGGTGATCTGAAAACAGTTGATAATTTAATCCTATGAGAATTCATAAGGATACTTTCTGGGTTATCAACTAACTCAGGTGGATCAGGGTCAAGATAGGCTCTAGTGTGAATATTTCTAGGAGCCACTATGTTGTGTTTTTCAGACCCAAATAAACTAGAAAAGTTCAACCAGGTATGACAGTATTTTAAAAGGTTAACTAATCTGTTTACACAATTTTAATCCTACAGCCCTCTGACTGAGTTTGAATGATTTTATAAAGCTAAGGGTTCTTCCCAGTGGAGCCTTAAGGTCTGTTCAGGATTGTGGAGTCGCCAAGTGGAAGTTTTCAGCTCTTTTCAGAGGTAAAAGGTTTTATGGTCCACCACCATGTTTATTTGATACCAATATGAAATATTTTTAGGTTTCCTGGGTTATTTTTCAGTTGTGTGGTATCTAAGAATGTACTAACTTTGTTTCAAAACTTAGCTATGGTTATGAGACAAAGACAGTCTACTCTTATGGCTAAGCCAACTGATTTTCAAGGTTAGATAAAGACTTATGAGAACCCTAGGGTTTGCCTAGTTTGTCACTGATTCAAACAATTTCCATCATTATTACCATTCCTCAGTAGTGCTTGAAAAGGATACTTTTTACTCACAAGTTTTATGAAGTTCTTAAGGGAACCTAAGGTGAAAATTCAACTGATTCCCTAGTGGAGTCGCTAGAAATGTTAGTGACTGGTGGCTCAGCTGGTTAATATAGCAAATGTTCTTGAACCAAATCCATGATATCCTATGGTTACCCTCAAATGAAAATGATTCTGGGTTTCGTCCCCAGTGAGTCGCCAGAAATGTTAGGAATCTGTAATCAGCAAGATTGGCAAAATATGATCACAGAAACAACATCGTTTCAACCACTTTGGGATTCTAGGATCTAGCCCTCCTGAATCCAGAGAGGGATCTCTCCAATAAGTGAAAATATGGATTTGTCTTTGAAGTTTTGGGGTAATAACATTAGGCTAGTTATGAAGGCCAATGGTTTGTTTTGTTTTTGGATGGTTGAATATGAATACCGTTTGAGGTGGAAAGTCCTAAGTGTAAAGAGTTTCAAAGGTGAGAAGTTGCAAGAGAATAGAACAGCTAGGCTAAAAGATAGATATAACGCTAGTTTTTAGTCCATTGGGCTATGGAGTCATAACAGGGCTTTAATTGAGCAAAAAAATTAAGAGTGATCCAAGGGGAAAGTCATCTATATCACAATATTATTGAGATTAGAGTGATGGAATGGAAACAATAAAGTGTTGGAGGGGTGGAAGCTGATAATAATTTCACAACGGATTTATAGTCAGTGCAAACAAGAAAAGCCTCTTAAGTAACTATTTAAAACCAACCAAGGACAGGGCTAACCATTGACTTCTTGGGCACGTTTGTATTAAAGAAGCTTAATTGACAAACAATCCAGTAATCCACATAATTACCTTTAGAAAGTATGAAAACATATAAGAGAAGACAAAGTGTAACTTAAGATCAGATAAGGTACTTTTAAACCTAGTCTTCTTTCACTCAACACCAAGGGAAACTTTCAAAATCTACCTTTGGAGAATAGAAGCTAGAAACAGGGCAAACCATCACTTTTCTAGTCTAACTTTAATAAGAAAATAAGGAAAATAACTTTTAAGAACAATTTTTAAAGAAAACAGTAGGACGAGGGAACTCTAGCATTCCTAACTGTTTAGACTGTATTAAATCATTCTTAAATAAACAAATTGGAGGAAAACATTGAGATAAAGCTTATCAGTAAGAGAAGGGTACTGGTAAACAGTAAATCCTAACTCTATAAATGTTTCTCTCTATCAGAGAATAGTGAACAATATGACATACATAGAAGGAAAACAATAACAAAGAAAGAGGCACTTCACCAGCGATATAGACTAGGATCCCAAGAAACAACTTGTTATTGATGTCAAACTAGTTACAATACTCAGGTCCAATTTTTCAGTTCAGCAATCATCCTCACTATCCAGCCTAACTAACCTAACATAAACAAAATTTCAAGAGCTAGTGAACAATATTTATAGATATAAGTCTCAAGCTTAATTACATTACACTATTCAAAAACCTAATCAACCAACCCCTCTCTCATCTTCTGCATTAGTATATATAGAAGAATGAGGAGGTGAGATCTGATAAAAGATCTCCAATTTACAATTAATACAGAATAAATGGCTTCAGGCCTTTGGGGGGCTCAATTAAGAAGCTCACATAGGTGTCCTCTTGTATTAAATGATTTACATAAAGTTTCAAGCTCGATGGGAGCTCTTTTTGACCTTTGAGGCTCTGTGTGATGTCGGGGTTACTCTGCAGATATATTTTGCATTAATTTTCCTTGCAGAAGTAACTTTATGGCTGCGCTGAGGTGAATATATTCATTTAATCAATAACTTCGACCTCTGATTGAATAGTTTGTGGCACATGTGGCATTCCGGTATCTGGGAGGAATCAATTTGCCTCAGATGTGGCAGTGGAGGCGCTCCTGTTGATAAAACAGTTAAGATCTTATTTAAACTGTTTTTTAAATTGGGGATTAGGATTTTGATAAAAATTCTTAGCCGTGATCACTGTAAATATGTCTTCCATCCTCTGTCCTGGTTCATTTTGATCTTCGTCACTGATACTCTCTGACTGTGCCCGATTCATGGTTTTTTCTGGTATGCAGGGTTGCACAGGGTTATGTGGCATCAATGCTTCATGAATGATTGATGAAAACATGGTTTTAATATCTGTGAATGATTTTCCTCGGTGAATCAAAGGCGGGAGGATCGTCGGCCTTCTCTCTTCGAATTTCCTTCATTATGGCAAAAAAAACCCTTAAAAACCCTGCAAAATACAAAAACTATTATAAAATCCATGTATTTATAGGTTTATTGCTGCGGAGGACGTGTGGGGGAAGAGTGGCCGTTGGATGGCATCATCCAACAGTCAGGATTGTTTGGAAGAAGTCATAGAGAAGGCGGAAGAATTTTTTTTAATCAGAGCCGTCGATCGCGCAGAGATCGACGGTCATGAGCGAAGGCAGAAAGTTAAAGTGGAAAATGTTGACCGGGTAATGAATCTGGGCAATTAAATATGGGCCATCGATCTGTAGATCAGATCGATGACGGAGATCTATTGAATGCCGCACTGTAGCCCGGTTAACTGTCAGGCATCTTCAGTGAGTGATAGCCATCGGATTGGCTTCTTCGGATTGGACGATGGATGCCAATATCGCGCGGGGTCCATGTCTGATGTTTAACGCACGATGAACGACGGTTTGGTGAACAGTGCTCAGGCCACGTGTCAATCGGTAAGTAGAATCGTTGTCGATCAGAAGAAAACCGCCCTCCGGTTGAAGGCGGTGCAATGGATACTGCTGGCTTCTATAATGGTGAGTGGATGGCGGGGACCACCGGGGTGATGGACTCCGTGCCGTCAATCTACAAATCAGATCGACGGTGGGGATTGACTGGGGCTTTGAACCGGCGAAAAATTAGAAAATAATTAGAAACCCAAAGTTTTGAAAATAACATAAGGTTTTTAATATTTTTGGGGCAGGATATATATAATATGGCTAGGCGCCGGTCTGCGGGGCCGCGGGTCACATGGAGGATCATATGACCAGGGGTTTATGCAGGAAGGGGCTAAGACCCATATATGTCCAAAATGTGGGTTTTTATGGTTTTTAATGGTTTTCAAGGCTATAAATGGGCAACGATAGAGGGAAAAGGGGAAAAAGGCTAAACAAGGGGTATTCTGAGGGAAGGAAGGGGATTTTGGGAGGATTTAGAGGGTAAGAGGAAAATTTTGACAAGAGGGAAAAAGGGTTAAAAGGAGGCTAGTTTGGAAGAGGGGGAAAAAGGGAAATGGTGCTTGCAGCAGTATTCAGTCTTGGAAATCTGTAGGATTTTTGAATGTAGCATAGGCATAGTAGTGAAGATGGGACATAGGCAGGAGGCCTCCAAGTGTCTTCAAGAGCCAACACTTTTTAGCATAAAATTTGTTCCTTGAAGGCTCAAAAAGTCTTAGCCACCTTTTGCTATAACAAATTTTATATGTGGCTAACAACTGCTACTCTTGCTACTCCTGTCAATGTTGCTGCCTCCCAAACTTCCTAAATATCTCTTAAGATATCTCCCTCTGCAACATTTTTCTTTTTTTCATCACCTGAAAATTTACTTTTAGAAAATAAATTATCATTTAATTTTCTACCTGCAGTAACATACTCATTTATTTCTCTTTGTATAGTTGTGAATAAAATCAAATTTGACAAACTAGTATCTGCTCCTGTTTCTTTCATAGATTTAGGCATATTTACTTTAGTGTCTGCAATTCCTTCCTCTTGTTTAAACATTTCTAGAAAAAATTTCAGCCATTTCTTTTGTACTTTTTTCACATCAAACACCTCATCAATATGTTGCAAATTAAATTAAGCATCTTCTTCCTTTTCCTTGACAATCTTCAGTAATTATCTTCCACCTTCTTGATTGATTCTAGAAATAAAATCAAGTTCCTCAAACACTGTACCTTCATCCTTAATTAGATATGAATTCTGATTCTTCATCACTGTGTCAGTTCTAAAATTTTGTCCTCTAGTTTTCCCTTGACTAATTAAAAAAATCATCTCTCCCTTGTCACCAACAGTAACAAGTTTTTGCATATGAGACGTGACTGTCTCACCTTCTTTTTGCAACAGTTCCTCTTCTTTCAAGACAACTCGAAGATATGGATTGTATTCTTCATCACCTGTAAACATAAAAAAATTGTCAATTTTAAAATCACAAGACCCAATGGTCTCAATTGATGATCTAGTCACCAATTGTTCTTTCTGCAGTTCTAAGTCTCTTTCAAGACCCATAAAATCTTCATTGTCTTTCTGCTCTAAAAAAACATCAGTATGTTGTTTTTAGTTTCCTCCCAAATCCTTTGTCAGCACATCAGTATGTTGATTTGCATCTTCCACGAGACTGTCAGCTAGTCTCAGCTTCTTTCCTTCATCTATTTCGTGAATGTCTCTCTGCTGTTATTCATCAAAATGAACTTATTCATTTTGCTGAATAATTCTTTTATCCTTCTCCTCTGTTTCCTGACTATCATTCATGAAAACTTTCCTGCCTTGCTTCTTCAGCAAATTATCCTATGCATAGATCCTCTGCTTCTCCAATTCTCTTCTCTGGAGATCTAACTTCTTATACAATTCAATAATTTCAATTGAAGTAGAATTTGGAAATTTCACACAATTTTCCATACCGTCACTTTTACTTGACCAATCATCAGATGGTCCTTCATCTCTTGCCTCAATATTCTGTTGAATATTCTCATTAGACTCTTTTGTCTTCATGCCTTCTTCCTGAGATCTTACTATCTCAGCATTGATCTGAATATATTTCAGATTCAATTCTCTTTCCTTCTCTTTAACAAAATTTAAATCTTTTTCATCTCCCTGTGATGTACCTGCAAACATACACAACTCATTAGTTAAAAAAAAAAGACTTTTTAGTCTCGTATGCCTCATCAAGCATTTCTCCTTGAACAGATCTGCATGTGGAATCTTCAGATTTCATCTTTGACTCAAGAACCCTGAGTTATTCTTCAATAAGGAAATCTCCTTCTCCCTCAACTTCAAATGTAATGGTTGCAAAATTACTCTCTTTTCCTTCAGTGGAAATATCCATCCTCCTTTCTGGTTTTCCTCTTCTTGCAGCCATTCCTTTAGTACTTCCAACTGTACTTTCATTACTGCAACTTCTCTTTCCCTATCAGTCATCTTACCTCTGTGGCATTCTTCTGAACCTCTTCTCTGATCCTCCATGATCATCTTTTCCATGAGCTTCACACTCATCATGAGTTTCACTAAGCCTATGCAACAGCAAGCTCTCCTGCTGCCACTTCCCTCACCAATTCCCTCTCCAGATTTGGTATTTTGGCAAGTACTACTTTATGGAACCTCTTGAACACTTTCTTCTGCTCTCTCTAGGCTATCTCCTCAACTCACCTTTTCTTGATAACACTGCAATTGTTCTCCCTATCCAAAATTTAGTTGAACATCAGGTTCACTGCCATCATCATCTTATCTGCAACCATAATTCTACAATCATAATTTTCAAATTAGATTTAAAATTATTTTACCTGCAAGATCCCTGCATGATCTTGTTCTTCATTCATTCAGTTCTGCAAATATCTATTCATAGCAATTGTGTATCTATTTCATATCAGAAAAAAATTGATCTTCCTTCATTCTCTCATCACATGTACTCATTCAGATTTAAAAAAAAAAAATCTTCAATTTCAACAGAGCCTTCCCACTCTGATACCACTTGATAGCTGCCTCAGCTTCTTTACCCAAAATCATACTCTCTTTTGCATATGTAAAAATGCATTTCCATTTTCAACTAACACAAATTCCCAATCTGGGAAATTTCAATGCGAAAGCTTTACTTTTCTGCAATGCTCTATGGTCATAGACTATAGGCATTACCCCTTTTCATGCAATTGAATAATATTCGATTTTGTAATTAAAGTCCCAAAAGTCTTTGGAATTTTTATGAAATCTGAATGCAATATGACTTTGTACAGGACCCAAATTATAGTATAGCTCTATGGCTAACCAACTCACATTAAACATAATATATTAAGATATATTACGTCCTCAATGGTGATGGTCTCAAATGCTATGAAACATTACAATAACCCTTTGACTTAGATCTAAACCCCAGGCAATAACGTACATAGTGTTCAGACATCCATAACATTCATGCTTTCGGTTTGAAAAAATCAATATATATAAATTTTCCTGGGTCCCACAGCAAATATAACACTCACTTTAACCTTCATGCATCTTGATGGTGCGAGCATCGTCAATAATTCGATGGCTACCATCAAACGAATATCGCATTTGTTTTACTACCGGCCCTGATCTCATCAAATTCATGCGAAACTCATGGTATTTTAATGCCACTATCAGGTGACGTGTCAAACACCCAACAATATTGCGTTCCGAACTGAATTACCACTTACCATACTTATGGTCATGCGAAAACCATATATAACCTCCAGAAACCACTTCACGGTTTTGTTTACCTTTACAACTCTATGCCTTTGACCAAGGTCTCATGGAATTCGGATTCCATTCTACTGTTGTCTAATTGAAATTTTTTGCAATGCATGGCTCCAACATATCATTGCTCACGCCTCTTTGAACCCATCTTGCTAATTGTATTGCATAGTTCTACCTTTGTTGATTATCATTGCTCCATTGTTAGATCGATTTGAAGTCATCGCTCCTCCTTGCAGTCTACGCCTCACTTTTTAAATGCTCTCTGCATAAAACTGAATCGATTTACGTTTTCAGTCTCCACCAAAAGACCGGCCTACCTCAGATCCAACGTGGGTTTTTATGGTAGTAACACGCCATCAGTTCATGCATGCGCTAGCTTTTAAAGAGCAGCAAGCCCATTCAACGTTGTTTCCATCGACTTCAATGCGACTTTGCCTAACGGTTTCATTGTATTCAACCTTCAACCATTCACTCAATTTCCTTTACAGAAAAGCCCATATGGACTTCAAACCTCAGATCTCACTGCATTATTCTCCATTTCTATTTATACAGAGAACTACCTTCCATTCTACATATAAACACCATCCTTATGAGTTTAAAGCACAAGGTCTAATCTATTCATAAAATCCTATCACTGGTCTCTATAAAGAGACCCCATGTCTATGGCTTATCTCATATACAGACATTTATATATACAAGCTTCCTTTCTTTTATTTGACTATGAATAGTCTCAATTCCTTATCACACAAAATTCAAGTAAATGAATATTTTCCTAATAAATATAAATCACTCAGAGTTCATATTCTCAAAACTAATTCATCTGCAAACTCTATAATTCATAAATAAAACCTCTGTATTAAAAACAATAATTACATGGAAAAATTCCTTTTAGGCCTCATATTCAATCAATGGCCTTCTTCCAACTTTGCCCTAAGGCTTACAATCCAAACCATGTTCCTACTCTAACTCCTCACATTGTCTTCTTCCTTTAAGGCTTGATAATTTATACAAATTAGGATGAACCAATTTAGGTTCAATCCCTTCAATCTCTCAACAAAATCCTCAAAATCTTCAAAGTCCTAAAATCTAGATTCTATCCCTAAAATATTGAAACTGAATCTAACTTAGGATTTACAATCAATTCCTAAATATCTCAAATCTAAACTATCTGATTTCCCTCATGTTCTCCAATCATTCGGGAACATTTACAAAATCCTCACAATCCTAAATATCTCTCATTAATTAGTTAAAATCCCTCAAAAGCCCATTAATATTTACATAAAAATCAATATTCTTTCAAAAACATAAGACCCCCTATGTTTAATAAAATACAAGGTATTTTCTGAATCTAATGCCCCTGCATCAATGTAGGTAGTGCATAAGGATGATAATGGGTATGATTTGATGTGCATGATTGCAACATTATTTGAATGTACATTTGAATGCATATTGTAAATTCACGTTTATGATTGTCCATTTAAAATGGATAGGTATGTGTCTAAAATTGTTAGAGTTGGTACTAATTCATGGAAATGAGATCACACCAGGGACTCCTGGATATTAAAACCAAGGAAGGTTGCATGTGGATATGGTCACACGTGAGTGGAATGTCAGAAATATATTACTAAGAAAACCGAGGAACAAAAGATGAAGATAAAAATTTATTATGTAGTGTAGAATAATGAGATAAACCTAAGAGGATATGAAAAGCCTGGTTGAAAGTAACTACTCAATGAAAATAGGGAAAAACATCGTGAATTCATGATACACATATGAATAAAAAAGGGAGAATCCTTGAGTCTCTATGATATTTATATTTTGTTGAGAATGAAAAGCATTACAATGCAGAAAATTATGGAAGCCTAAGAATAGTTGCATAAGTAATATCAAAAGGGTAATTCTCTTTGTATACCCAAGATTTAAATAGATTTTTTGTACATGTATACAAGTGGGAGGGACCGTTGCAATGTTATATGTGGAAATTTGGTTGTTATTCCTTTATTCTTGAAGAATTTGAATTATGAAGTACATTTGGCTAGACCGTATTAATTTATTGTTGATATATGCTAATTTATTATCGAATGATGGTACGTGTTCATAGAATAAATCAGTTGTTCATTATAATTGTTAAAACACATCCTTAGATTAATTAGATTAATAGCTATTGTATGAATGAACTTGCGCAACAATGAAAGATACAATCTAAGGTTATGAATTTGACATTAAATAACCACTTATAGAAAGCAGGATTGGAAGAAAGTAATTACCATCAACCACTAAAATAACCCATAGGACAATGAAAAGTTTATGGAATGATAGATAAGGAGCCAAATGAACACCCTTGAGAAAATAATTAATTGAACATGCATAGTAATTGAAACCACACAAAGATGAAAATCTACCATGCTACAAAGATGGGAATGTTGAAGGAATCTAGCAGAATTTTATTCAAGTTGAGACTATATTTCTTTGGAAATAATTTCAATAGAATACATATATTACATGTATGCCCAAGTAGACTATTGTTAAGGTAGGTAAATATTAGCACATTAAATTTGGTGATGCACAAAAATTAATTTTAATTGTGAGTCCACCATAATCGGGAAGGATGGAGAGTTAGAGTGCTAGGGTTTGTAGGACAGGGGTTTTGGGCGCTATGATGGCAGCTCCTCTGGTTCTAGTTGTTTGACGGGAAGGTAATCATATTTTTTTGGTGTTAGAATGAGAGGGGAAGTAGGTTCTTCAGGTGCGGCTCAGTACTATTGACAAATCTCCCACATCATGCAATATTGTCGAACATGAGATTGATCTGGGCTCGTTGGCCTCCCACCCGATGTTTGGGGTCACTGGCTTCTTGCTTGGTCTGGGCATCAGAATTAGGCCTCTCATTTGCGGGATTAAAGAAATGTGGGACAACGATGATGGACTGGAGACAGTGAAAGGGGCTGGAGGCCTGCAACCTCGATGGGGGTTTGGTGATTGGGTCGAAGATGAGGTCGACTACAGATGCGGATCTCTCACTAACCTCTCGCACAGTGCATAGAAAAGAGATGACGATGACGACTATGGATTTCACCCAACAATACATGGGGTTCTCTAGATCCAAAGGCTTCTTATCATTCGTGTATCCCTCTTTTTTAGCTCTATTTGTTTTGTGATTCGATTTGCAACCATTGTTTCTTCTCACTCTCCCTAGGGACCAGGGTTTACACCCATTGTGTGGGATGTGTGGGTGATGACACATCTTGTATACCCACAATGGCATTAGACGTAGGGGAGGAGCGAGGTTGCACTCACTAGGGTAACTCTCCTATGTGAAGTCTGTGTGTTTTCTGGATCTTGAGAGAGTCTCATTGGCAGTGTTGGGTTAAGGGGGTTTCCCACAAATACCACTAAACTAGATAAAAAAGGGTGGAGCTATGAAGAGATGATCTAGTTTTAGATCTTCATCAAAATATTAGATGGGGAATCCAAAAGTATATAGGTACAGGATACAGAGCCGGTCTCAGATCTGAAGGAAAAGATCCAGCTTACTATAGGCATTCTGGCAATGAAACAAAGCCCGATTTTTGCCAGAAAGTTACTTCAGGGGGGAACTCGGTTAAAGGATTACTCCATCCAAAGAAATTACTCCATTGTTTTGAACCTAACGCTCAAAGGAGGAGTTGCAAGAGTAAGTACCTCAGCTAGATCTGAATAGACCAGAACACAAGGACAGATGATGGGAGCGAACACCCACAAAATGGGAACCTCAAATGCTCCATGTTATAGGAACATCCTACAGGGAAAAAACAAAGCAGAAACACCAATAGAACCAACTAAAAACACCCCCAAACCAGACATTGTGGAGCACTTTAACTGCATACCATAACTGAACATTAAGGCACTGGAGATCGATGAATATCGCTCCACTTTTGAAACGCAGGAAGCAATATGAAAATTTAACTGCTATTGGCAAAACCAATGGATTTGTTCCATTGGATATTTACAAATTGTACCATGGATTGTGATATACATCTCTGTTCCAAAGGATATTTTATAGTGAAGTTTCCTTCATAGGAAGCCAGATATATCATTCTCAGGGTAGGACCATGGTTTTACGGCTCTACTAGACTCTTCATCAATCCCTAGCTCCCAGATTTTGATGCAAAATTGATGGAGATTACGAGGATGTTGGTTTGGTTCAGGCTGTATAACCTCTCGCTTCATTTCTAGAATGAAGGTGTATTGAAAGGCATTCGAAACAACTTGGGGAGATATATTAAAATGGATATCTAATGACTGGAGGAGAGGATTTTCACCTTTGCATGAATATGTGTGGAATTTGACCTTAGGAAGGGGTTCCGGAAGGTATATATCTGATCCATAATCAGGAGAAATGGTTGCAACGCCGGGACTATGAAAATACAACGTTTAGATGAAGTATTTTCAAGAAAACTAGGCATCTTAAAAACACATGTCGAGACGCAAAACTGGGAACCAGAAAGAAGAAAAAAATAGGGAAATTATCTAAGGGAAAGTTTCATAAGATGAAGGGGATATAAAAACCCAAAATGAGACAAAACAACCAGTAGAGGACCAAGGGACACAAGAACAAGGTTTACAAGAACCAATGGAAACTAACACGAACTCTCAGATTGACTTGGTGATGGATCCAACACCATATGAAGCACACTCTGATGTAATATTAGGTGCAAACAAGAGATTGCATGTGTTCGAAAGCTCAGAATCCAAAAAAGAAAATGCAATAGGGAAAAATGAGCTGGCCTTGGTCCCTTCATCCCTGCATTTGGGGAATTGGCATATCATCCAAAAGAGGAAAGGAAAGTGTGAAAATCCTATCCCTGTTGGCAATTTGTCAATTTTATTGGTAGCCTCGCTACACGGTGTACATGATTACATGGGCCCTATGGGCATATTGAATGCTTAATTTCATGTACTAAGTGTAACTTTCATTAATTTATTAATAGAAAGTTGCCGATTTTTTCCTGGGGGAAAAAAGACACATTAAATTTGGTAAAATATTAAAAACCTATATGAGTTTTCCAAATAGATAACAGTGGAATAATTGAAATGGTACACTCGTTATCCAAAGAAATAAATGATGGATTAAGTAAGGAAAATTTTGGATTTTGAAATTATGAAGCTTTTGAAAATAAAATCCAACCCATGAGTGATGCTATGAATGTGACTCTGAAAAGTGGATGTATAGGAATACATTGTGTCACAAATGCTTTGGTGGAATGGTGATTTAGCCTTTTTTTTTAGGAGGTTAGTGAAGAATAGTTGAACCTCGTCAAGGGCCTGAAAGAAGTTCTGAATTGTTAGACGTTTTATTAAGGCACATAATGTGTTTGAAGAATGAAAAGTGCTAAGGGACTATTAGATCAGTGAAGGGCTCACTATCATATTGTTCCAACCTCAATGGCCATGCCTTATTTTGTTGTCATAATTATCTTTGAATCAACACTTGAAGTGTGGATTCCTGAATTATGTATGAGAGGGAGATAGTGACAGTGAAATTATCTTGGTTTGAAATAATCCAAAATGTTGGTAGGAAAAGTTGTGTTTATTATCTTTAAATGAGTGTCCCCATATGAAATGAATTTTACAATGCATTTTTGTGTCCATTAAATAGTTGTGTCCACTAAATATGCATAGTATGTGACTAAACATGAATTAGTAGTTGACTATATGATGTTTTTGAAACCAATATCATAACTAAACTAAGTGATATATTGAAATTATATTATTCAAAAAAACTAACATTGTTCGACTGAATGTGGATGTATATTTTAGGCATATTTCCTAGAGACTGGTATGGAATGTAAGCCCACAATTCAAGAAAAAAATATTATCACCTATAAAGAACCTAACATTATCCGTAGACTCTCTCAGATTTGATACTTGGCTTCTATATGAACAAATTTTGGAAAATAAAATTAAAATTTTTGAAATGCCTTCTTAGAAGGATATGTTGAATTCCCCTGTTGGAATAACTAATGCATGTAAAGTTGGAAGCCTTGGAACAAGGATATTGTGGTGACATTGGATATCATGATATTATTTGATCACCATGAGTCATGACATTGAAATGAGATGTTCTATGTTAAGGAAACAACAGAGTGGTGTCTTGACTATAAGGGTCTGAGTCCTCCTTACCATTCCTATGAAAGAAACCCTTAGTAAGGTAGATCACTTAAGGGAATATATCAAAAATAAGAGGATTAAATAACCCCATAATTGGTATTTAAAATGTAAATAGTGAGATAAACCTGTTACTTACAGAAGCTCATGAAGCATAGGAAAATTATATAAATAAGTATAAAGTTGAAAATTTTCATTTCTTAAATACATGCTCCTTCATGAAAATTGATATTTTCTCAAGAAAACATTTAATGAATGTATATGGATATGGTCATTACACACATTTTATGTTTCTCTGCTGATGTAGATACAAAACAAACGTTTCATGTATGGAAGTAATTAAGCTATGAAGACCATTTCCACTTCCCAAGTAGTGGGAGGCAAAAAGAACAAGGTAGAATATATGAAGATGAAAATGTTGTCAATGTATATAAGGACACATTTTGAAGCTAGTGAAGTTAAATATAATATGTCAATGTTGGGTGTGTTATATTATTTCCATGACTAGCCTCCACATTGTTGCGTTACATTGGGCACAAAGGGGGGCGGGGGTGGTCGCAGCAAGGTGAAAACCCCCCTTTTCGTGGAGTTTTCAGGGGTGTGATAGCCCCTTGCATGACTGTTGAAGCGGGTTCCCCTATGTCTGAAGAACATTTTTGATATATTTTTGTAAATATTTTGTAAGTTTAGTTATGTGCATGGGCTTTGGTGCGAGATAAAGACGCTGATGAGTTGTAATGGGTAAAAAAGGTAGAATAAGGGGCCGCAAACTAGAGTTTGTGAACCCTAGAGTGGCATTGGATAAAGTATAAATATAAGTCTAGATTGAGTTTAAGAAGTCATTTTTTGGATAAGTTTGAACATTTCTGATATATCTGGCTATTTTGTGATATTTTTGTGCAGAATTGTCTAGGTAGAAGGCTCCTGCTGGTTGTGTGCGCAGAGAACTTAATCCTAATTTGTGTGAACCACACTGGCCATGTGTGTAGGTGACTGAAGGGTTTTTTTATGAACGATATGAACTGATATTGCTAAAGAGTTGTTGTTGCAGATATCTCAGTCTGAAATGCATCTAATATTTATGCTATTAATGATTATGCATATTATTTTTTATTCTTGTATTGTCTGCAATTATATCTCTTACGCAATTGTTTATGGGCTTATATGAATGATTATCTGATGCATCTAATTTTATAAGGCTCTGGTCTTGGTTTTGTTAACCCGTGGAAGACATTCTTCATAACTAACCTAAATATGTCTGTAAATGTTTCTTGGTTATGGCTTCTGTTGCGAAGGTCTGTTCATGGTTATTTTTTATCTTAGGGCACCCACATCATTCAAACCTCTCTCAGGGTGTGGAAACCTAGTTTTGGTACCCCCCCATACTGATTCGAGTGATACTTTGAATTTCACAAGCAGGTCACTGCAGAAAGGGCTAGTAGTAAGAGGGTTTTGTTGGTTAACCTCAACTCCGATCCTGGGTTAGAACCCCTCAAGAAAAAAACGACCTTAGGATTTTTTTTTATGCGGACCTAATAATATTTTGGTGGAAAAAGGATGGGGGGAAAACCCACCTATGGTTTTGTGCATGGTTTTAACACATGGTTTTGGGCATGATGGTTTTTTACCCATGTAATTTTGTAGATTCATTGAAGGTAACTATGGTTATGTTCTGATCCAATGTTAATGGATTGGGTTTTATAAATGCATCGGCATGTATATACAGTGATCCGATCACGGGTCGAGTACTACCCAACCATCACGTGTACGGTACTAAGATCTTTTAAAACGACTATGGCTTATACAGGTTCAAATGAGCATGTTAGTTCGCATACACATTAACATGAATTAAACATAATCAGGAAGCACATAACACATGTTTAAAGACAACCAAATTGTAACTATACCACCCTCCATCCCATCAAGATTCTGACTCGCATCAATGAAGGCAGATCTCTAATGTCCTACAGCAAATTAAGCTTTCATAATATTCCAAATTTCCCATGGTCAGAGACAGCCAAGCACTATGGCTTTCAAAGGCTAAGTTTCCTATCCTTTCTCCTTCCCTTTCAAAGGCTCACATCATGAGTTTATATAGTTTTTTCCCATAACTCCCCAATCCACAATAGTAGGATCTCAAGACATTTTAAGGAAAGACAAACTCCATGATTCTAGGACTTTAAAACTTACTCAAGGAAAAAATGGCAAACCCAACTTCAAGGATCTTAACCATGCCAAGAAAGCTCAACCTCTTAATGAGAAATAGCAAATTAGTTGTGAGGTCAATTCTCACATAAAACTAATTTCTCAAATGGAAAATAAGTGAATATTTTGGTGAGTCATTTTCCACTCACTTAGAACATTATCCACTTCATAATTTTTAAATGAAATAATGAATTAATTTACTCATTACTTTGTCACCCATCATAAAGTGTCTTCATGGTGCATAAGTAAACTTTTTTGTTGGTGGAGATCCTCCTGGATCAAACCTCCCCGAAAAGAAAACTTTTGGTCTCCAAAAGTATCAGCTTCAATCAACTCAACTGTATGCAAATGTCTCTGAAAGGCAAATTCCATCATGACTCCTTCACCTACCGTTCTTCGGAATCGGAAGATAATGCCAACACCTGCAACTGTTGCAACACAAATGCCTGGAAAGGCACATTCCTGCAAGATTCCTTCACCTCAGTCCTTCAGAATCGGAATGCAAAAGCCCACATCTGCATAAAGCTGCAACACAAATGTCTGAAAAAGGAACATCCCTCCAAGATCCCTTCACCTCAGTCCTTCAGAATCGGAATGCAAAAGTCCACATCTGCATAAAGCTGCAACCTGTAGCTGATCATACCTATTTACAACACTTGCCAAGGGTTCATTGGTCAAGTTTACATGCCAAAATGGCTTTAGGAAAATTTCCTGATCCCATTTGCTTACAAAGATGCCAACAAGGCTTAATGCGTAAAAATACGCCTCTCACTCTCACTCTCCCTTACATAAGAGTGGCTAAAAACAAGCCTTTTCCAATGCTTCATAAGCATATTTTACATCATCTCTTTCATCGTCGGCCACTTTGGCCTTTTACATGGCAATTACAAAGTAATGTAATGTTCCAAATATGTGCACAAAGGGAAAAAAAAACAAATTGTTCAAAAACCCCTTTTAACATATGTATGTAGAGGAGACCAAACCATATTCATTCACGCACTTTGATCAGAAATAAGATCAAGATGAAAGCATTTACGCCAAGATGTGGCATATCATGGTCTCCTTTGAAATTCTTTACGAGCTCCCCTTTGTGTTGCTACTATAGTTTGAGTAGTAGATACATCCAAAAGATTTGCATCTTTAGGTAGATTCAAAGTTCTTGACATAACAATCCGAATCGGAAAAATTCCACCTTTCGGTCTAGTTGTTAAACGTGGATTATCACGACGCACAATATTTCCTCCAGGATTTCTGGCCTCCTTGTTTACAAGTCTAACTTCCTCGAAACCAACAAAAGGGAGAAATATGTGAACTGCTTCTCTGCGAGTACACTTAGGTGGGAGGTCCTCAACAAAGAGGGTGTTGGACGCATCTGCTGGTAGATGATCATTGGGCCTCCTCAACGAATCTCTAAGCTGGCTATCCTTGTAACCCAGCCCGAGCTACAAAGAGATCCATCGTTATCGATAACACCGTATTCAACGCTTCCTACGCAAAAGAAGCACCGCTCATAGATCATAGCATCCACATGAACACCTAAAGCAGCCCTGTCAGAAGGATCGGGGTTCCTAGACCATGCAGCATCCCATTCTAAAACTTTGGCAATTTCTACACCAGGCCCCAAGCATTTGTACATACCATAATATGCAGTGTTTTTACGTCGCGGGTGACCAAAGTCTGACCAGGCTTCAGGCTGGAGATCGACGTTGAACACTGAATTGATGTAAACAACGCGAGAGAAATCACGCCATGCACGCCCAAGATATGCAGTGCTAGGCCCATTTATCTTACATTTCAGAAACGCAAAGCCTGTTGGCTCTGATGGATCAGCACGACCCTGAGCTGTTATGGCTCCAAATCTTGTCAGTGTACGTATTGCACACCGCTTGTATAAAGATTTTCCATTTCCAAAGATGTAGTCCACTGAGCCCTTAATAGTGCACTGGTGAAAATAATGGCTGCCTCTATCATCAAAGAGAGTATCCTGGTGACCAAAAAACCCGCAGCTGTAGAACGAAGCCATTTCTCCTGAAATCCTCAGGGCTACAGCTTGTCTGTATTTGTTGACCGAATTGGGAAAATACGCATGGTTCTGGAATGAGATATTTACAGCAAAAAAAAAAAAATCCGACTCTACAGCAACAGATGCACTCTTGTAAGTGCCAATGGGTCTCCCAGTATTATCCAGCATGTACACAGTATCAACCCATGTTATAATGGTTGTACGTTTACCTTGTCCCTGAAAAGTGATGCGTGGTTTGGTCTTGGGGACGAAGACTTTCTCTCTGTAAATCCCACTCTGTATGTAGATGACAACTCTCCGTGGATTGTCGTCGGGAACAGAGTCTACAACATGTTGTTTACGCCAGAAATCTGCAATTCCCGTCTTGGCAACGGTTATCACTTTGGGTGGACCCTCTCCATTTATCTCTTCTGTAGATGCAGACGCAACTTCGATGTCGTGGCCATAGCTCCTGCTAACACGACGAAAGAGCTACCCCCAAGATAGCGTCAAGCAACTGTCTCCCAATAGATGTCGGAGGCAACATGACTTGGCAGAAATGGCCCCCAAAATCTGCGGGAGATCCCAACAACTTCGACGAAGTTTTGTAACCAATCTGCGCGCCGATCATGGGAGGAAAACTAACAAAATCGGCTTACACCACTCTCACCGATAACGAATTCGGAGATCCATTCTGCCAGGGAGTCATCGTAAATACTGAGATCACATTTCTCTTCATTATCCAGAATGCCGATTTTGCGGCACAAAATCCGGCAATTTACTTCTATCACGGAAAACCAATCCATGAATTCCCCACCAGCCCAAATTTATCGTGGGAAATGAATTGCCTTCAAAGTATGACCCAGCTCGACGATGCTTTTTACCATGGTAGCCTGCAGTAGCATGTCGCCTTTGTGAGCAGCGACCAATTCCAAACCTTAGCATCTGCATATCAAACACTTGCGGCGCATCTATCCTTAATCACTGTCGCACGTTCCAGCAGCCACGCTGAGTGAGAAACTTCTCATGCAGAGGTAGATACACAACCTTTTATTGTCCTGGACATAAAGTTATCCTTACTGGTGCCTTGATCTCAATGCTATCAAACGCTGGTGTCCTGTGAAGGGCCAGAAAGCGGCACTGGTCCTTTCGATTTCATTTCATTCCACATGGAATAATCTACTATTTACCTCCTGCTGCTCCTCCATATGCAGGTTGGCGGATCGCTGAGTAGCAGAAAGATTTAGAATTAGGACCATGAACACGAGGGTGCAAAGAACTGCAGTATCAACCTTTTTCGTCTCCATGAATAGTCGATCGAACATCTCTACGATGCTTCCCTTGTTGGCCAAATCTGGTGGGACAGCTTGTGCCGACAAGGAGAACGCAGATTGAATACAGAGCCCAACCAAAGCTCCGTTCATCGACTACTATACAGATTCCAGCCTCCAGCCCAGGTCCAGGTATTGCTTCAGCACCAAAAAATGGAGCTGCGACCACCTCTAAGGTCGAGAAGACCATCGCCATCCCGATTTCTATAAAGATCACTTCCTTTAAGTCTACGGTGCACATGGTTCTCCTGCCTTTGCCTTGACTTGACAAAATTTCAGGTTGCAATAACTTTTTGATCCGGAGGCTGTTTGACGCGATTCAAGCGTCGTCGGATTCCTCTTGTCGAGCTCTTCGCGATGGTGTCATTATTTTTTGATTTCGAGTCAGACAGATTTTGAACACTTTTCATCAAAAGACGGATACCTGCCCCCATAAAACTCGAAATTTTGCAAAATATCATAAACATAACCTGCAGAAACATCATGAACTGCTTACCCAACTCGAACCAAGCATTTATTTCTTGTAAGCGTGTTTTTTGAATGGTGAATGGAGCTTTCTTCACGAGCTCTTTCGCCATATGTTTGCTTGACTCTTGGCGAATTTCGGGGTGCAACTTCCAGCACTTCTTCTCCCAATGGCCACTGATTTTGCAGAAATTGCAGAAATTAGACCGTTTCCCATTCCACTGTGTCTTCATGATAGGAGGATTTAGAACGTTCTCATTCTTCTTGGTCTCCCTTCTTGTGGGCACATCTGTCTTCTTAACCCACTCTTTCTTTGTATGATGCTTAACTACACCATAGTTAGCAGATCTATGAAAGCAATCACTTCTCTTATATGCAAAAGTAGAATCTGAATGATTGTCATACCTTCTTGGCTTGTCCTTAAATTGATGGGGACTAGGTGGCTTGATTCCTTTCTTGGAATCAGGTGATGAAGAGATGAATTTTGTTTCAGCTACCTCTGAGCATTCTCCTTCTTCCCGTTGATAACCCAAACCTGCAAATGGTTGTCTTAGTACAACCTCCAATGGTTGGGTGATTCCTTGGCCATTTATGCCAAGTCCACCTCCGCTATACCCCATCTTCGTGAGGATTTTCATGCCAACATTAGTTTCATATTGAGAGAGAACAGAACTTGAAGTGACATCACATACCTCGGTTTGACATGCAACCTCCGTTGTCTCAACTTTCTGCAATTTAGACAATATCTCCTCTTTAGCTCGTAGCATCTCTTGAAGCTCCTGCTTATCGAGCAATAATCTTCGCAATTCTGCATTTTCGGCTTGAAGGCTTTCGTTTATCTCTTGCAACTCTTGCATTCTTTCAGCGTGCTTCGTTCCTTTGCCCATCCTGCAAAGCAGTCACCTGCTCCGATACCACTTGATCCGATCACGGGTCGAGTACTACCCAACCATCACGTGTACGGTACTAAGATCTTTTAAAACGACTATGGCTTATACAAGTTCAAATGAGCATGTTAGTTCGCATACACATTAACATGAATTAAACATAATCAGGAAGCACATAACACATAAGCGAAAGACAACCAAATTGGTAACGGAGTTCACCCCTCCAACTCACTGGGGTTACATCTCCGGACCTGCTTCAATTGGAAGGCAGATCCTTTATATTTCATCTTCAAATTAAGCTTTCATACATTCCAGCTCCATGGCTGAGCATTAGCCAAGCACTATGGCTTTCAAAGGCTAAGTTTCCTATCCTTTCTCCTCTCTCTTTTCAAAGGCTCACATCATGAGTTTATATAGTTTTTCCCCATAACTTCCCAATCCACAATAGTAGGATCTCAAGACATTTTAAGGAAAGACAAACTCCATGATTCTAGGACTTCAAAACTTACTCAAGGCAAAAATGGCAAACCCAACTCTAATCTTAACCATGCCAAAGAAAAGCTCAACCTCTTAATGAGAAATAGCAAATTAGTTGCGAGGTCAATTCACATAAAACTAATTTCTCAAATGGAAATAAGTGAATATTTTGGTGAGTCATTTTCCACTCACTTAGAACATTATCCACTTCATAATTTTTAAATGAAATAATGAATTAATTTACTCATTACTTTGTCACCCATCATAAAGTGTCTTCATGGTGCATAAGTAAACTTCTTTGTTGGTGGAGATCCTCCTGGATCATACAGGTATTTTAAAATTTATAGGAATATAACAAAAAAATAATCTTGTTTTCCCGATTTTGGTTCCAAGAGGAAATATCTGTGTATATTTTACTTTCACACCATTGTATATTTTTTTTTTAATAATTTGTTTGTAGGTGACTTTTGTATAGGGTTAAAGCCTACATTATACACACTATTGCAATTAGATAAAATCACTTGAAAAAGTGAAATGCTATTGAAGGTGACACTTGAAAGGGTGAGACCATCAAGGATATAGTTACTTTAAGGGGAGAATATTGTAATATCCCTAAAACGTAACCTTTTTAATATTGCATTTGTGATTAATTATGTTATTTGTCGTGATATGGGGATGTAGTGTAAATGAAAAACCTCATGGAATAATTGTGATTATAATCTAATACTTGTTGATAAATAGGTGAAGCCTTGATATGATATGGTCCATGTGAATCGATTAGGAGGTGGGAGGCTAAAAAAAAGTGGACTTGCAGAATTAGAAGTTGTAAATGGATTATTTGGTTAAGCCAAATTCTCATAAGGATGATTTTTTTCAACCACTATACAAAAAATATATAATGGGAAGGTGTGGCAATAACTACCCTCAGTTTTGAGAGAAGTGGTAAATATTACCAAAATTGTTAAAGGGTATGGGTAGTGTACCACTAACAAGTATAAGTTGACCTAAAAATAAATCCATCATGCATGAAACCAAAGGATATTTACCTAGGGAAAAAGGTAGAGAAGAAGTGTAAGGTAGGGAGTGACACTCATGGGAAATGGAAAAGAAAAAAATTCTCTCAAACAAGAGGAAATAATTCTACAGGAATGAAGAAGACATATGGGATAATAGAGTAGGGTCTCATGTGAACTAGAAGGGAAAAACCCTATGTAATATTATTGTTCACATGTTTTACACAAGTGAAGGCATCAGTTGTTTCTTACACCCAGCTAAAGGGCCAAATGGATTCATTAAGGATTATCTAGGATATGCACGATGATGCTAAAGGGAAGCATTGAGTATCCCTATTAAGAGAAGGGCTCCTTCCATGTCGTGGAAGCCTAGAATGGTCATCAAGTAATAAAAATGATAGAATCCATGAAATTAATCACCTAAGAGAGGCATCAAGGAACTCTTAGAAGAATGAAGGGCTATCCTTTTACTATGCAAGACCCATTGTGAGCATATCATGAAGGGTACAAATACCTAAATATATAGAATAAAAGGCTCCATATTGAACTCTAACTGGATGAAGGAGAGTGACCTTCATTTTTACACCATTAATATCCTAGAAGATGGTTTGCCTTGGGTGTTTGTTATGTAGAGGAGATAAAAACCACTCATTGTGGCTTCGTAGAAATGTTTCCTTGGTGACATTTGTATGGAATTGATGAATTAATTTTATGAAAGATGATTCCCTTCATGTCTCCACCAATGAGTTAACCTAATGAAGGAGAATGGACTTAATGAATCTACCCTCAAATTCCAAGTATAAGTTCCATCTTGGATTCTTAGTTTAACTTAAGAGTGTACCCAAATCCTCCAAATTGACGCCTTCTTGTAATCTCCAATTACTGAGTAATTTCTTGGCCATTAATACCAACTCCTCCTAATTTATACCCCATCATGGTGAGGAGCCTCATGTTAATTCCTAAAATATGTATCTCAATGCTTCCAATAGAAATAAAATCATCAGAAGAAATTTTTTCCTTTACCTTCGATCCCATTGTGGTGCAAATTAGGCAATGAGTACTTTCCTTAGACTTTCCTTTGCATTTTTCACTATCAAGGAAAAATTGTGACGTGCTCTCAACATAATTTTTTCTCGATGGATTTGGAAATGGCTTTGATTTTTTGTTTTAGGAATCCCTTGAAAATTATCCTTTAGCATACCCCAATCCTACAAATCGAGGCCTTCTTAAAACCTTCAATGGTTGAGTAATTCCTTGGCCATTAATACCAAGTCCTCCTCCTTCATACCCCATGTTGGTCAGGAGTCTCATGTTTGTTCCTAAAAGAGGTATCTCAATGATTCCAATATAAGTACCATCATGACAAGAAGAGGTTTGATTTAAGTTTGATCCATTTGGTGATTCTTGAACATCCTCTTCAGCTAGCTCTCCTTTTCTAGTGGAACATTCTCTACCATTTGTTCCTCCACAACCTACTCTAACATGAGCCTTAATTTCCACTTCTGTTTCTCTACATCTTGTAGAAGCCATCGAAGCTCTGAATTTTCCACTTGAATGCAATCATTAATCTCTTACAAAATTTTAATTCTTACTCACATCAATGGTTTTCCATGATGACAATAATATTCCCCGTAAAAATTCCCAGACAGCTCTAATACTACTTCATCAAAAAAAAAAATGAATAACCTTAAACAAAAATCTTCAACTATAGGACCTTTTTATCACACTTATATTGGCATGTGAAACATGAGAAACACATTATCTAAGAAATACTTAAGAAATCCATCAACATAAATAAGAAGAAAGAACCATGAAGTGATCATAACACAACAAATGATAAAAACATTTGTCGACTATGGACTACGTCTTTGGTCCCTGGGTCAATAGTGGGGAGGTTTCTTCATTAGTATGTACAAAATATGATGAGTACATGGAAAAATATTTTTGAACGCAACGATGGAACCCTTATCTCGAGTGGCATACCTCTCCAAAGAGACATTCTCCTAAAAATAATTCTCACTCACAAGAAGTTATGCTTTAGCATGAGAAAGGAATGAACTCTCTAAGAGTTTCATAAATAGACTCTCACGCACAAGTGGCATAAAATTGACCTCTCACACGAGGTGGCATAAAATGGATCTCTGACATACAATGGCACGAAATGTTCCTCTTGAATCCGTAGGTAAAATTCAAACCATACTTGTCATCATCACAGTTGTCTTGAAATACAGAGACCAATGGCTATAAACAACAAAAATTTATGTTGAAGTGTCCACATGGCCCCTTTTTCGCATTGCACCATATTGGTTATCGTGCAACAGATAAAATAATGAATTTCCTTCAAATATTCATATCTCGTTGTCCTACTACAACATACATAGATCACTAGAACCTGCAACATACATCCATCATTTTTCCAAAATAAAAAAACAAAACTTTCCAAATACATCATTATACCTACCAATATGACGATGGCCTAAAAATTGATTACTGAAATGAAAAAACAATAAGTTCCATTGTGATCTTCGTGAAAAATCATGAAATTTGAGTATAAACATGACCTCATTTTGAAACTTCCAAATCTAAGCCTGGAGGGAATATAACATATTCCTCATAAATTCCTACATAATTGTTTCAGAATCAAGGTTCCACCTTTGGAAATTTGACTACCCAAATGCAGAAACATGCCACTCCATCACAATCCTTCCGATATTCTGAGAAATCTAAGTATAAATTTGACATATTTATACCAAAATCACCCCTAAGGAATCCTTTAGACTCCTCACAATATTCCAAATCATGCTTCCACCAATCAAAGTTCCATCATTGGTGAGGGTTCTACCCTTAGTATACAAGGTTACATTAGGGTCCTGCTCTGCTACGTTGGTGCTCACTATGGTTCGTCAACCTCTCTCACGCACAAATGTATTTTTATTTTTATACATTAATTTGGGTGGATATTTCAAAGTTAGGCATGTTGGGCCACTGGTCGGTGCATGAATTAGGTGGGGACAAGTCCAAGTTCCAACCCCATGGACTCCCCAGAAGGGCACACCATTTTATTGGCTTAGCAGTGTGTTAAAATTTGGTGCATTTTAGTTGTAACAATTCTCCATGGTGTGCGAGTCATCTTGGTGTCGGTTAAATTTTTGTTGACTTGCCAAATTAAATAGTAAAACAAAACCTCCAAAGTTATAATTTTATTGAAACAACTTTACAAACCACTGACTAGTGTATATATAACCATCCCCCATGAATATTTTTGACGTGTCACCATATGTATAATGGATATGTCAATAATTTTCATATGTTGACTCTGATATACATAGTTATAGTTTAAAATGTTTGTTAATGATTTTGGTTGTAGCATAATAAATTGGTTTATCTCTCTCTCTCTCTCTCTCTCTCTCTCTCTCTCTTTGTGTGTGTGTGTATATATATATATATATATATATATATATATATATATATATATATATATATATATATATATATATATATATATATATATATATATATATATATATATATATATATATATATATATATATATATAATCAACCATAGATATATTATATCCACCATATAAATTTTATCCAACCATGTTGACAACCCATGTGTTATTTCACACGTTGTTGTCTTTGGGTGGTATTTGTGTTTTTATATGAATTTAGTTATATGGTTATTTTTAATAACCATATTTTAATATTTTTAAATGATTTTATTTTATATGGTTAGTTTAATATTATCTATTTTTGTTTGTATTACCAAAGGACTCAATCACTAAGTGCCAAGTGTCAATGGCTGATTAGTCAGCTTTTTGCCACGTCCACCTTATAGGCCAACTTTCTTGATTAACTTGTAACATTTCGAGTGCTATAAGTTGGTGGTATGGACTGAGATTCTATTTCTTGTTGCACCAATGGAATCCTAATGACAAGCACTACAAATTGGTGATTCTTCCATCAAATTTTGAGCATTATTATTCTTTACGTTTACTAGATCCACCTAGATCAATGAGAGAAAAATTATCATTGCTAAGTGTCTTATGTTTATATGCTTGCATGATTAAATGCGAATATGGTCTATACGATGTTCATTCATGATCAAAAGTAGTAGATCTCACTTAAATTGATATATAATACTCATATGCACCAAAATAAATCTTTAATGTAGTTATATTTTCTGCCTTTTATGTTATGGACATGAAATAAATGGGAAATTGAGAGTGGGAATGGAGGACTTCTAATCCTAGTCATGGCTAGTATACATATTTGGTTGTTAGGTACACTGGAGAAGATCTAGACCATATAAAGTAATAATTTTTTCAATGATGTGGATGTTAGAGGAATTAACAAAATCCTTGGTTTCCAAAGAGGAGACTTAAGCAAAAGAGTCTTCTCACAAAATCTAATAGAAAAACATTAAAGTATTCACTAGAGTAATATGAAGTTGTTGGAGGCTAGGTAAACGCTTAAAACAACCATATAGTATGCCAATGTGGCAAATTTACCATGGGAATATTCTCCCTCGAAGGAATGAGAGGCTTGGAAACCTCCAATGGAGAATATTGCGTACAACAAATTCTTTGGATTATTGGAATGAAGACTTGGTAATTGACAGTAAACTCGAAGAGTTTGGTAGATCTTTTGGTCTAGTTGAGATCTTTTTGTGTATATTAAGGCTTGTCAAAAATATCTCTAAAAATTTTGAGACAAGCTAAGTATTCTCTCTATAGTCATAGATTTATTAGGCACGAATTTGGGTTTTGATCCTTTCATTTCACTCTAAGAGGAATCATGTGGATGGAGTTCCTTAGTGCAAAATTATATGGAAATTTGGGGATTTACTCCTAGAAATTTGGGGTTCAGAATTTCTAAACATAGTCCCTAGTCATATGTCTTGATGAGATTCATGACCAATAACTAGTTATAAGGATAGATTACTAGAATATTAGGCCACTAGAATAATATAGCAAAGTTCATTTCGGGAAACCTCGATATGGTGTGGCTCCAATAAATGGATTTATCTTGAATATAAAAATTCTATTGACTATGCACATTATCTAATGACATCAAATACCAAAGTACTATAAATCCTAAAGAATGGTGTCATGATGATGTCATATATGATGTTGTGGCAATGCTACTGGATGAGACATGTCAGCCAAATATGACACTTTAATGCCACAAAAGGTATGGAAAATGATGTCGCATGTTAGATGACACAACAAAATTTCCCACCTGTTTAATGGTGATTAGGTGTCATAGAATGAGGTGGTGTTCTATGTTTTCATGCCAACATGTTGATATATTGTGATATCCCATCATACCATCATTGGGAATATTGATATAGTTGGGTATCAGTATATTGATATATGAATATATTAGATAGATTGGAAAATGCACCTTGTATAGAAATTATGGTAAAGAAAGTCTCTAATACGATAGGTATTCAATGACCATGGACCAATGTAGGAGTGGCACATGTTCAAGGGCTACCATGTGTCATCCATGTGGATTTTAAATATTCTTATGTGGCACCAGATGGGTATATGTTCCAATGATAATAGCTTTGTTTATTGAGATTAGAATGAGATGAAATTTATATCAATGGAAATTTATTGACGAGAAAAATACAATAGTGGTGTCAGAAATGTGATTTGAGGTAATGGAAGAAAGATGAGATTTTTTTAACCCTGTACTTATAATCATCCTTGAAGGTTGGGTCTAGTTATGCCCCGCAACCCTAATATGACATTAGGGGTTTGGGTGTGCTACAAGAATAGCCTTGCCTTCTACTTGGGATTCTCTCGAAAGGGTTCCTAGAGAATACCCTGGTGTTCATTTTGAATGATGTGTTTTTGTATTGTTTAGTAAATTTATTTTTCTTAAATTGCAATCATAAATCATCAACCGAAGTCAATAAATTGATGAAGTGCAAGTGTATCATATGTGCTAGAAGTATTTTTTCGTTTAAAGTGAGATTTGAATTTTTAGAGATTTTGTTATAATTTTTGAACTTATGGATTAGTGTTAAATTCATATTGATTAGTGATGTTGTTAAAACATTTTTATCATCTAAGTTAAATGTTATTTCTATTATTACTTTCCACTGAATTGAGTTTTTTTTAAATAGTTTCTCAGATGACTCTTTCCAAAAGAAATAATCAATTATATTTTTATCAAGTTGATTTTAGAATTTTATGTTGCTACAAATAAAAAACTAATTATGAATTAAAAAATCATGGAATATGATACAGTTCTAATACTAGGAAAACATGAAAGTATAAATACTATGGAGACAGAAATAAAATAAATTCCATTGAAAATTCTAGTCTGAAATAGAAATGAAAAAGAATTGAACTAAACTATATAAAATATAACAGAATTAATTCAAGAAATTACTCTACAGATTAACATAACAAAAACACATATCTATTGAAACTGATATTTGGAAATAAATAAGGAATCAAAATCATTTACCAAATTAAAAAATATCAATGTGGTTGAGATGCATAAAAACTTAAAGTAAAACAACCTGGTCTACTTGCAGGGGCCCTCCATAATCCAGTAGGTTCTTAACTCTATCAACGCATAAAAATGCATGAAAGGAAACTTTAAATTAACATAAAAATATTCAAACAAAATGTTCAGAAAATGAAAGTTTGGCGTGCCCCGATTATGCAGAGTTCTTATGATTTTATAGAATCCGTTCAATCATATGTGAATTATAATCAAATGGATCTCCTATTGGAATAATTATACACCTTAAAATAAAAAATGAAATATCATTTATCTCTCTATTTTATATTAAAAAATAAAATAGACACAGTCATATTATTTCTGGACTATGTTCCTGGACACTGCAATGTGCTGACTGCTATATTTGATTGAGGTAATGCGCGATATTATTGAAGTATAGGCTCGGGAAAATAGGAGGAAATCCATGAGGGGATCATCCTTTATCCATACATTTACTCCTTTGTTGATTTTATGCACTAAAACCCTTCTAAAAATGAAGGCAGTTGCGGATCTGTGGAGATGTTGCAGAATTGTAGCAATCCTGTAGTTGAATGCAATATTTAATGAAACAATAAGGTTAGTTAATAAATATGAAGAATAGGACACACACATAATTTACCTTGCTAAAATCATGTGTTTTATACCTTATTAGGTTGAAAGTGATAGGAAAAGAAGGAAAATACGATCCGAAAAGGGTGTCAAAACAAAACAATTCTGGGACCCTGCATTCCTCGATACTGAAGGCTTTGTATGTCCTCATACAACCACAAAATTTTGTCATTTCTGTTTAGTCACTACATATCCTAGGATACTTATTCCAACACATCCAATTCATCGTTTTCACCCCTTTTCCTATTACTACCATCCTTGGTTTCTTGATGAGGATTTTGTATTTTAGTTTAATGGTTTTCCTCTTCATGGCTCTATTTTCTTCCTTTAATTTTTGGTTCATTTTTTACCACTAACTCAAATGAAAGAGGAGGTTGTCACTCTTGAAAATTTGAACTTCATTATTAGCTTTCAGATATTTTTTTTTAACTTTTATTATACCTGTTTAATGTCTCCAGCTCGAATATTTAATTTATGAGGATATCGAGAAATAGAGGTTCTTGTAGTTCAGTAAAATGGTCTTTCTCTTCACTTAGATTTTAAACTGATTTATTGGTTGCTTCTCTTTTCTCCAGTGATTCTATGAATTCATAAATCTCCTCTTTTACTGGATCAATACCTATGATTTGTTTTGGATTTCGAGGCGGTGAAATGTAGGTAGGTGGGTATGCTATGAGGGAATTCGCCATGGTTTAATTTGCCTCTAAACCAATGTGTTTTACATCCTTTGAGGACATTTCCTTCACTATCATTAGCCTGGTACTTCTTCTTGGTCCTGTGATAGGTGTTTTTTGGGTTTTAGGCTTGTCTTTTTGACACAAAAATTATGTTTTGTTGTTGGATTTATTTCTTCTAACATCCTTTGTATAGATTTTCTTTAAAATTTCTACAATTGAAATGTCATCCTATGACAAATATTTCTATTGTTGTGGCTCTTGTTGCAGTGGTGTCTCCATTTTTATCTTCTTATGAGTTATGCTACTACTTGTATTTTTATTTGTTTCCTCTTCAAAAAAATTTCTCACTAAAAAGGTTTCCCATGTATCCACTATACATTGAAGATGGAATTCAACAAGTATTTTTACCAACCCAAGATGATAAATTGTGTTTTCTATGAACTGAATTTTCTTTTGAACATTCCCTAACATATTCTTAAGGTTATTTAACAATAAATATGAAATATTCATTTCATTTTCATCAAGAAAATTCATGAATAGTATTATATGGTATAAAAACACATAACTTAATCGTCCTTCACAAGTAACAAATTTATGTATGATTAAGAGAAAATTCCTCCACTTACCTTTTAATGCAGAATTGGGAATGCCTTCCCTGAAGACAGTAATTTCCATGCTTAGTCTCTTTAAGAAAACCCTTTAGTCATATCCTTTGATTCTTCTGTTCTTGAACCATTTTTCTCCTATACACGGTAATATGGTAGCTTCTGCAATTGGGGATACTGTCACAGTGAATTTTATGTCTCCTATCTCCACTTCTATGCCATCGAAAGCCCTTGAAAAATTCTTGGTGAATTATTTGTGAATACCATTAAATTTATCCATAAATTCCAGCCATTGTGCTTTCTGTAGTAATTCTCTAGCCTGTGGAAATCTATCCAAAAATTTCTTTCCTGTTGGATCTATTCAGAAAATTACACTGATGATTGGAAAAAAAATTTCCTCGAGAAATTGTTTTGTTGACAGGGTAACGAACTTGGAAGGGTTTTGTTCAGAAATGTCGAATGGTGATGGAAAAGTGAGAGGGAAGGTAGGTATGAGATGGAGGTATAAGTTATTGAATTAGAAACTAGTCATCCACAATTATGATTGAGGCGACGATCAAATAAATTAATCGAGACTTTAAAATCGTGTTATAATGGTGAAACATGTATGGCGAATTATGAGGGATTTTTTATAACAGGGTCACCTTTCATAATGATTTTGATGTTCTCAGTAATTTAATTTCCATATAATTCATACATTAATATATTGACCCCTATTTTTAAAATTAAGTACTACATACCTCTGATTGTCATCTTGGAGATGTTTTATTTCATGACGAGTCAATCACTTCTTTTGATCATCAAATGTTCATGTCAATTAGCTACACAACTGTCAAGGCTACAAAAATCTATCAAAGCTGCAGAACATCATCAATTTTGTAGCTTACTTATTTTAAGAAAAGGATGCTTAGAAAATGGGAAAATTTTCTAGAAAACAAGGGAAAAGAAAATTTAATCTATAAAATTTAAGGTGCCAAAGAATTTTCGTTTACACCTTGAATTTTCTGTATAAAACCTGCCAACAATTTGTTGGTTTTCATGTTTATACAAAATTTTATTAATTCTTTTATTTTTTATTCTTTATTCTTCTTTTTTTATGTAAAAGAGAAAAATAAATTTTCAAGGTTGAGAAGAAGAATTATTCTCAACCAACTTTAAAGAAAAATTGTCTTGGAAAATCTTGACAAATTCCTCTTGTCATTAGCTTCTGATAGATTTTAAGTCGGTGTCCATTTAATAATGAAGGAATTTTCTCTTCATCAACAGTATTGATTCTCACTGCTCCATTGTCAAAAATTTCTTCGATCTCATAAGGCCCCAGCGAGTGCGTTTTGAACTTCCATTGGAAATTTTTCAATTTTGAGTCGAAGTGTAATGCCCGGTATCCTAGATGAAATTTATTTTCCTTGATGTATTTATCATGCCATATAGCTCTTTGTTTCTAACCCAAATTAGTCTTTTGGATAGCCTCTTTTCGTATTTCATTAAGCTCATTGAGTTGTTCCATCCTTTGCTTTTGTGCTTCGAACAAGTCAAGTCACAACTTGACTGTTGTTTTATAAGTATGGATCTGGAAATCTATTGGAAATAAGACAAGATTTCCGTAAACAAGTTCATAGGGAGTATGTCCTATAGTGCTTCTCCATGTAGTTTTGTAAGTCCATAAAGCTTCTGGAAGCCTTTCTGCCCAATCCCTTATGTGCAAATCTACAGTCTTGGTGAGAATGGCTTCAATCACTTTGTTTGTAGACTCAACATGTCCATTTTCTTGGGGATGGTATGGAGTGGACTTATTGTGCTTGATTTTATATTCTTCCACCATCTTTTGTACTAATCTTGATATAAACTATTTTCCTTGATCTGTAACAATTTCCCTTGGGACATCAAAACGAGTGAAGATATCCTCAAAAATAAATGAAACTGCAACATTTTCAGTAGAAAAAGAAAGTTATTTAGCTTCTACCCATTTAGTAACATAATCAGCACATACCAGAATATACTTTTTTTTTTTATAAGGTGGATTAATTGGAACAACAAAATCCAAGGCCTATTTCTCAAAGGGTTCAATGACTACCTGAGGTTGCAGTGGAATTTCACTTGAAATAATAAGTTTCCCTATCCTTTGGCAACTGTCACATATCTTAACATATTACTTGGCATACTTAAAAAGGGAAGGCCAATAATATCCTAAGAGAAGGATTTTATAAGAAGTTCTTTTGTTAGAAAAGTGGCCTCCACATGGTTCATCATGGTAGACATTAAGTATCTCTGGTATATTATCTTCTTGTACACATCTTCTGATGATGAGATCCGATCTTGTTTTGTATAATTATTCATTGATCCATGAAGAAGAAGCACTTGTTTGGATTATTTTTCTCTTTTCTCTTGAAAACAAATGAGATGGTAATTTTCCTGTAGCCAAACAATTATAAATATCTACATACCAAGGCGATTTAGTAGATATTGCAAAAAGATATTCATTAGGTAATTTATCCTCTACATGAATATCCTTATTATCATTTTGAATCCTAGAGAAAAAGTCAGCAATTGTATTTAGTTTTCCTGGTCGATCTAGAATGGTGATGCTAAACCCTTGTAAATGTAATAGCCATCTAGCTACCCTAACATTACAGATTGGTTTGTTCATTAAATATATGATGGAAGAATGGTCTGTGTGAATGAAATTTTCATAGCCAGTGATGTAATGTCTAAATTTATTAATGGCATGCACTACGAATATAAACTCTTTTTCATTCAGAGTATAATATAGCTCAGCTAGAGTTAAATTTGTATTGGTGTAATAAATGACATAGGGAGTAATAGCTTTCTGTCCCAATAAAACCCCAAAGGTTGTATCCGAGGCATCAATAGATATGTGGAAAGGAAATTTCCAATTAGGTCCTTTTAGAATACGTGCTTCAGAGACATTCTTTTTAAAAGTTTCAAAATCATTTTGACAATTAGAGTCCCAACTAAATTCACAATCTTTGGTAAGTAATTTGAAGAGTGGAGATGTTATTTTTGTGAAGTTTTCTATAAATATTCTACAATACCTAGTAAAACCAAGAAAAGTCCTAAAATCTCGCTAACAATTTGGCACTGATAATTTTGAAATAACCTCTACTGTAGATGAGTCTACCTTTATCCCCTTTCTTGAAATATGGTGACCTATACAATTCCCTCATTAAACATCATAAAACATTTTTCATGATTTAATGAAACATTTGCTTCCTTGCATCTTATTAGAAATTTTTCTAAATTTTCTAGTGCTTCTTCAAAAGAATTACCATCAATTGTGAAATCATCCATATACACTTCCACATAGTCATGAATAAGATCAGAGAAAATTATGAGAACTTCCCTTTGGAATGTTGATGGAGAATTTCATAACCCAAAAGGAAGTACCCGGTAAGCATAAGTTACCCATGGAGAGGTAAATGTGGTTTTTTCTTGATCTTCAGGTGCTACCTAAATTTGATTATACCCATTGAATCCATCCGAAAATGAAAAGTACTTTTTCCCTACTAATGTGTCTTTGAATTGATCTATGAAAGGAAGTCAAAAGTGATCTTTTAATATTTCTTTATTCAATTCACTGTAATCGATGCATACCCTCCATTTTCCATTTTTTCTAGGAATGATTAATAGAGGTGAAACCCATTGACTGTCTGATATTGGGTAGATAAAATTTACATTCAATAGCTTCTGTAGCTCTTCTTTAACAATTTCTTTTAAATTTGGGTTCATTCCTCTTTGAGGTTGTCTAACTGGTCTAGCACTTTCTTCAATCTAGATTTGACGCATACAATTTTTGGGATTAATTCCTTTCATATCTATATACTCCCATGCATAAGCAGAAGACTGTTTCTGTAAGGTATCTACCAGTTGATATTTTTGTAAATTTTCCATATTTTCATTAATATTCAATTTTTTCCGTGGAAAAAATTATATTGAATAATTTCCAAATTTTTCCATAGAATGTAAAGACATTTTCTAGATGATAAATATTCGATATTACTTTATTCATGAAATATTTGAATATTGTCACAATATAAGGAGGATTCATTATTTTCTATTGAATTTAAAATTTGATCCTCCTGACTTGTTTGTGCAATCATAGAAATGGGTTGTATATCATTATCATCATATATCCATTCCTCACTTTCTATATTTGTTATTGTTTTTGCAGGTGGATATAATGTAATTTTTTTTTTTTGAACTACCATCTAAGATAAACATGTCTCATGATCTACAACTGATAAAAGAATCAGTTTTAGCTAACAAAGGTATTCCTAAAATTAATGGATTTCCTCCTAAATTATTCTTGGGTGTTAAAACCATAAAATCAATAGGATATTCCCGAGAATATAAGGATAGAAAAATATATTCTAACACACCATCGGATTTAATTACTAACATGTCTGCCAATTGTAATAATATTGGTGTGCATTGAAGGTTAGGAAGTTTTAGTTTCAATTCATATTTTTTTTTTTAATTATGTTTATGGTTTCTCCCAAATCAATCACTGTGTTTGGTATTTCGATTCCATTGATGTGGATTTTCACAATGGGGTTGCCTAGATCAAAATATTTTTTCATTTTTGTCTTCCCCATCATGATGTCTATAATTCTCCCAACTAATTGGATTATTTTTATGTCTTTTCTTTTTATTTGAGTACTCAATTCCTTAATTGTTTTTGCAAAAATTGGTATTTCTTTTATAGCTTTCACTGAAGGAAGTCTTATAAAGATATTTTTTAATTCATCCATCATATCATAATCGAGAAATGTGATTTTTTTTCTACTCCTTTATCAATTTTTAACCTTTCGGGAAAATGTGGTTTAATAGATACTGAAGGTTATTCTATAATAGGAGTGTCATCATATATTATGGGAATATTTTATGTTTGATCATTTTATTTCTGAGGAAGAGAAGTTTCTTCTTCTTCAGATTTATTTCTATTTTTTAGAGAATTTTTCTTTGTTACCTGAATAAAAATAGAGGGTTTCCTCTTTTCGAATACTCTACCAGATCTTAATTGCACATTATTTAGATCTAGTGGAGTTATTATATAAGGTTCATAATTTTTCCCTTGTTGTAAATAGGATTATTATTTGGATTTCGAAGTGGTTGGAGAGGTAATTGGTTTGGTTTTTGTGTGAATGGTAGACAGAGTTGTGGATTTGTATTTTGAGCCTGAGCTTGAACTTGAGTTTGAGCTTGAGATATTTGATTATTATGATAAAATAATTGTGCTAGAAAATTTTGATAGGGAGGTGGATGTGGTTGATATTGGGCATATCTTTCATAGGGATTTTTCCACCCTTGATTCCAAGGTTGTGGTTGAACCCAAGGCTATCATGGCATAGGTGAATTCCAATTCCCTTGTGAAGATTGTGCAAACAATTGGGAATTAAAATTTTTATTTTTATTTTGAAGATTTTGCCATGGTCTTCTAGCAATAGAGTAAAGAGGATCTGTCAAATTTGTCATTCCCTATTCACTATATACAACCCTCAGACCCGGTATAGAGGGAAATTCTTAATTATCATGATTTTATATACATATCACAAAGGTCTATGGTTTTTAAGTGTAAAGGAAATTCTCTCAGAGCATGTTTCTTTCTACATCTAGGACAAAAAATAGATAATGCAACATTCTTAGCCTTTTTCTTATTTTTTATTTTAAGGGTGTCAATTTGTTCACTAAGACTCACTAAAACATATGTTTTGAAATTATCAAGAAAATTACCTAATTCTGGCCTACTAATTGTCCCAGTTGCATATTTATTTATTGTTGATAAGAGAGGATCTCTTGGATTTTTCTCAGTTCGTGTTTTACCTCTTGAAATATGTACACATAAATCACACATTTCTCTGAATGGTAGTTAAGAAATGTCTCCTTTCCCCATTACATTGGGAATATCAATCCACTGATCTCTAATATATTTGAGTAGGAGAGCTTTCAAATATTCCTCATCTAGATTATCCATCTTTGCATTCTTAATATTATAAACAAATATTTCGACAAGATCTTCAATATTTTTATATTTCTTTTGTGCCATCTTAAAAAATTCATATTTCATGCTATGTGGCATACAATAATCCTTATATTTCTTTAAGAATATATCTTTCATTCATGACCATGTTCCCACAATATTCGTACCTAAACGCATAAAACATTTTAATGTTGCATCCTTTAAGCTATCAGGGAATATTTTTAACTTTTGAGTGTCATGTAGATAATCATATGATCTACATAACACTTCAAATTCAAATAGAAATGTTTTAGGGTATTCACTTCGTATTCCATGAAAGTTAGGTAAGATACTAAGTGAAATATTTTTCATTGTATAAGTTGTCTCCTCATCGTGGATAGGGAATACAAAGGGTTCTGGATCTCCTCTACCTCTTCCTCCTCTTGTTCCACCTTTGTTATTTCCTCCTCCAATCCTAGGTTTTTCAACATTGACATTTTGCACTTCTCATGTTGCTTCTTCAGCCATGAAGGATTCCTCATAATTAACATAAGTATCTAGTTTTGCAATAGGACTTTCGACTTCTTGTGGTTCTTCTATCAATGGAGAATTTGAATGAATTTCTTGTTTTTCTTCTTCACTGATGACTTCTAATTCCTATCCTAGAAGTATTTACCTTGTTGAAGATAGAAAAATTACTCCTCTAGATGGAGATGGGGGATTTTATTCTTTAGTTAAAGCTTCATTAGATGAAGTAGGTGAAGCAGGTTGGATTTTATATCTTAGGATTTCAGTAAGTGTATGTGGACCACCTACGTATGGAATTTGAGTTGAGTGGGTGGTGTGGAACTTAGAGGTCATGGTGGAGTGAGTGATGATGTAGGAATCAAAATTCTTCCTCTTCCTATAAACCTACCTTTAAAATATCTCTCTCTATGAATATCATGTTTTTTTCTTAAGACTTCTACTTACACTTCCCCGGCAATGGCGCAAATTTTTTTAGCCAATTTAATGTTCTTTAACTGCAAGAATAAATCGTCGACCAGAGTCAGTCGATTGATGAAGTGCAAGAGCACCATATGTGATATAATTCTTTGTCATTTAAAGTGAGATTTCAGTTTTTACAGTTTTTTTTATAATTTTGAACTTATGGATCAGTGTTAAATTCGTATGGATTAGTGATGTTGTTAAAGAAATTTTATCAACTAAGTTAAATGTTATATCTATGATTAATTTAGATTGAATTAAGTTTTATTTAAATATTTTGTCAAATGACTCTTTCCAAAAGAAATAATAGATTGTATTTTTATCAAGTTGATTTTAGAATTTTATGCTGCAACAAATAAAAAAATTATTATGAATTACAAAAGCATGGAATACGATACAATTCTGATCATTGGAAAACATGAAACTCTAAATACTATGGAGACAGAAATAAACTAAATTCTACTGCAAATTTTAGTCTCAAAAAGAAATGTAAGAAAATTGAACTAAACTATATAAAATATAATAGAATGAATTGAAGAAATTATTCAACAGAATAACATAACTTTAACTTGAACTATTGAAACTGATATTTGGAAATAAATAAGGAATCAAAAGCATTTACCGAATTACGAAATAGTAATGCGGTTGACAGGCATAAAAAATGAAAGTAAAATGACCTGGTCTTCTTGCATCCACCCTCCGCAATGCATTAGGTTCTTGAATCTATCGATGCATAAAATTTCATGAAAGAGAAGTTGAAATTAACATAAAAATCTTCAAACAAAATGTTGAGGAAATGAAAGTTTGGCGCACACCGATTACACAGAGTTCTTATGATTTTATAGAATTCATTCAACTATATGAAAATTATAAGCATATGGATCTCCTATTGGAATCCTTATAAACTTAAAATAAAAAATGAAATATCGCTTATATCTCGATTTTATATTGAAAAGGAAAATCGACACAGTCGTATTATTTCTGGACTCTGTTCCTGGACGCTGCAACGTGTTGAATGCTATCTTTGACTGAGGGAATGTGCGATATTATTGATGAATAGGCTCGGGTAAGTAGGAGGAAATCCATGAAGGGATCATCCTCTATCCATCGATGTAATCTTTTGGTGATTTGATTCGACGACACCGTACTAACAATGAAGGAAATTGCGAATATGTGGAGTAGCTGCAGAATTATATCAATCATGTAGCTAAATGTAATATTTAATGAAACAATAATGTACATTAATAAATATGAAGAATAGGACACACACATACTTTACGGTGCCAAAATCATGTGTTTTTTGCCTTATTAGGTTGACAGTGATAGGAAAAGAAGGAAAATATGATGGAGAAAGGGTGTCAAAACAAAACAATTATGGGACTCTATGTGTATTTTGATATTATTTATTTTATTTTTTGCATTCATAAACAACAAATTTAGTAATGATAGATCTAAAATATAACGGAAATAATTGTTCATAATATATATTTCGGTTTACTTTAATAGATTTGTGCGAACAAATTTTTCAGTAGAATAATTGAAAAAAATTATAGATCAACCTTTAATGCATGCATTCGCTCCCCATTTTCAAAACTATGCAAGTTACAATTCTAAGGAGGCGCTAAGTTACAACCAATGAACAAGTTCAGACTATAAAAAAGTAGAGGATAGATTATCAATATTCCTCGTTTCTCAATTGAAAAAACCCATAAATTGTATAAGTGTGATTGAAGTGAACCTTTGATGGACTAAAATTAGAGACCTCATGATGAATTATGCCTTAAAATAGCTTATATGAAACTTTCAACATAATTTCTTGGGATAGATAGGAGGCACACTTATATGAGTATGCTTGTTATTCCATTACTCATTTCTCATTATTTTATTTTAATAGGGCATTGAGTATATTTGTTGTTAATCTAGATTATTTGTGGAATTTTCAACCAATACTCTATATAATTAAGGGAGTTAGTGTTTATGTGAGATTATCTTATTTCCTTGAATTGGGTCAAATATCATACTTTTATACTAGTATGTCTTACTTTATGGCTCAAATACGTGAATTTTTCATATTTTTTGATAATGAGAACTTAGTATGAAAAATCGTTAGGTATTATCAAGGTGGTTTTACTATTATACTAAACATTGTTAGGTCGTATGAAGGTGGTTACTATTTTTCATTGTTTAACTGGCATATTTTTTCTCTTAAATATGGTAAAATCAAGCTTCAATATTCAAAACAAAAGAGGGGCATTACGTATCTTTCATAGCATTAAGACATGTTTAAGGACTGGAATTCAATGACTATGGTGTCAAAAATCCATTGCCAAGAAATATAATAAGGTATATTATTAAAAATTGTTAATACATGCAACCTTTACTATTAAATGCAATATATCCACCTCACTTATGGTTCAATCCACTCGAAAAGACAAATAACCCTAAAATATATGAGAGAATAGCACACAAAGATTATATGGAGAAAAATAGTTAGTTGTTGAAGATGAGAAGTAGAGTATCATTTAGGTGTGCTAATACTTTTGCTATCCCTTAAACCCAAAATGGCATGTCTTTAAATACGACATTTTGAGATGGAAAATCTAGAAACCCAGGATGTAAAAAAATGTAGTTTAATGTGTAAGAATACAAAAACCATATTGGTGATTTCTCTATGTTCCCTTTCAAACACGGATAGAACCAACTTTCTACTTCGTTTTTGTTAATTGGATATCACTATTTTTGTTTGATAAAGGTGTAATTGACAACAAAAATATGGAAAACCCTAGTTGAATTAAGTGCATTGTTGAAGCATTCCCTACATGAAACCCTAAGTGCAAACCATAAGTGTTGGTAGAATGATAAAACCAAATATGCATATTCTACATGCATGGATTAGATCCTAAGCCCAATGGTTGATGCAAGCCTCATGTATACTATTCCCTAGCCTTTTTGAAGCATACCATAAGCCTAAGCATGAAAATTTAAGCAAATCCTAGAAGGATCATACATCCCTAGAATATTAGCAAGTCCTAGAATTAAACAAAGTCTAATTAATGGAAACCCTATCAAGAAGATGTCCTTGCATTTTTATACCATATGATGTAACCATAGATATGACCTAAATGAAAAATTATTTTATGCATGAAATCCTAAATATATATGCCATCAAATGCCAAACTTAATACTCTTAGTGTCATCCATATAAAAGTATTAATTAAAAACAATATTCTTTATTTTGAAAAGAACAAGGACAAATATTGAATTGAGGAAAAAAAAAATAGGGTCATTCACATAAGTATGGTCAATCAATCAATAAATAGTTTTCCATATTTATATAAAATATAGCGATTACATTGGTTACTATCCCTAAAAAATTATTGAAGTCAATGAAAAATTAACATAGGGCATTATGCATTAAGATGTGAAGCTACACAAAGTGATGCCCATCAAGTAGTGGAAAATTTAACTTATGGATTGGGGACATACAAAAGTTCACTGAGCAAGAGGGAAGCGATATCTCTATTTTTTTTTAATTAGAATTAAATATGTATTTCTACAGGTAAGCTCCAATAGCCTCTGATCGGCCCTGTCCAAGTCAATTATGTTCCCCTTCACCATAAGTTGAAACAAATATAAATATAAACCCTTGGAATATCACTCACGAAAAAATTTAACTCGGTTCACATAAGAAAAGAAGTGTAGGATTTCGAGTTGAACAATATAAAAATATAAATATTACTTTGGATATTTAGATGAATTTTGATTATATTGTCTAGATTGGTTGTCATCTCCCTAGAAAAAATTTCTCGGTATTATTTTATATTAAGCTATTTTTTAGTATAAATGTGTGGAGAAAAACTTGCACATATGATGGGATTTGTAAATTTACTCACACTTGTTCTGTGGATAAAAATTCATATATCTAATATCTTTCTCAAAGCTATAGTGGAACCTGTTAACGTTCCGTGGAAGCATATTTTTGGACTTGTGGTTCCACTTGTAGTAGACTTGTGGAAGCATGCTTTCATGGCTGTGAAAAACACTTTGGACCTATGGTATCCAATATAAGGTGCCTAGTCCAACATACAGACCTATGAAGAATTTTTTTGATATAACTTGGATCTAAATCTGAGTTCACACTTGTTTTGTGTTCTTATTTGTTACAAGATTCAATATTGTTTGGTGATATTCAGACCAATTACAACCATCAACCTTAGACTTATTATTTGGGATAAGTATAGACTAGTGAAAAATATATTTGAATAACTATATAACTTTGATATCATTAATAACATAACTAGATCAAAGTGAAGCACAATCTTGGAGCTACAATGAAAATATACTCTTTGAAGAGTTTTAATTTGTAGACTTTTGTTGGAGCCACAATTTTGATTTTCAAACCTTTATTGAAGCTATAGTATTGGATTTTGAAGACCTTTGCTGAAGTTATAGTATTGGGCTCAGTAAATTATTTTTTAAGATATTAGATAGAGGAATAGTTACATATACTTGGAAGAAAAATATTTTCCTTAGTTTTCCGATCTCTCGAAGCACAATAATAGTACCTATTTTGTCTACAAGTTGTCAGTATAGTTTTGCAAAATTTGTTTAGAAGAAATATTTATATCAAGAAGAATTGTTGAAGATTTGTAGAAGATATATCTTGGAATCATTATTAGATGTATTATTAACCTCGTGATGCATTCTTGAAGCTCTCATGGAGAAACCTTGGAGAATATTGTTTCGGGAATATGAAGAGATGTAGAGACACATACTAGACAAATGATGATGAAAATATTGGATCATTAATGAAGGAAATATTTAAGATATTATCAGGACTTGTCGAAGATTATATTGGAAGCCTCGAGGAAGTATTTGTACCCATCTTGAAGAAGTGATGATCGGTAAAATATCGTTGATATTCTATTGGAAAGTTTGTCACAATAGATCTGATAATGATATATTAAAATTATGAAATCAACACTATTATAGTTTAGTTTAACCTCTAGATCTGTAAATTTAACTCTAATTAGTGCATGCATGCAAATGGAAATTATGAAAATAATTAGAGAAAAAAAAATATCACACAAACACATAAGACAAAAAATATGCTCTGGGAAACCCTTTCGGGAGAAAACGCAACTGGAAGGTGAGGTCGCTTCACACTTTTTGTCTATATGGAAATATGGTTGCAGGTAAAAATAAGTAAATCTTGTGACACATGGGCTCTTACAGTGCATAAATCCACATTTTTTTCACTACCTCCAATCCCTCTTGGTTATATTTACTCAACTATGGAAAAAAATGCTCTCAAAATAATGGAATGCATCTTCCTCCTAGTGGCCTGATTATAACATATTCCGATAGCCTGCTAGTGATTAAGTTTGACTAAATAAAATATTAACTATAGTTAGAAATTATATTCTTCCAAATTATTTTAAATCACAATCATGTGGATATCCCTTTTTCCATCAATAATGGGGGTTGACATGACATCCTTTTGAATTACAAGTGTGAAATTAGGAAGGTCAACTTCTGAGTGGCATAAATTTTTCATACAAACCTCGATTGACATGCTTCTTATACCATTGGAAAGATCTATGTGTATAGCATATAATGCAATGGTGTAGTGCTAAAGAGAGAAAATTATTTCCCAAAAAATAATTTTTGATGAATCAAAATACTATTGGAAGGTTTCAGACCCATTTTCTCCAAACTGAGTCGTGTCGATAAAAACATTCGCATGAGCTTATTCCTCCACATTTTCCACTCCAAATGTATTGAGATTGATGAAAAAAAAATAATAATCCAATATGGATCACACCTCTCCATCTTGGGAGGTTTTTGGTCGCAAAATGGTCTACTGAATTAGGTGAGGAAATTTTTCCTCCACCGTCTCTCTCGTGTACCATTTAGATTTGCTTGGAAGTTGTACCTTAAACCCAATTTTCCACAGGTCATGTTGCCCCTGTCTTGTATTTATGAACCTATTGTGTAAAATTGTGTCTTCTATCAACTCTTCCTAAGTATTAGGTTCCAAATCCTCCACAGAAGTTAGAACATTTTCATCTTCTTAGTCTAGCATGGAAGGTGCATAGAGTTTCAAATTATCCAAATTCACAATTCAGTAAATGGGAATATATGGTGGTAGATTGAATCGATCGGCATTATTATCCACCTTTTCTAGTATCTAAAAGGTAGAATACCTTAGAGCCTTTATTTTATTACAAGGCACCTGCAACCTCTCCTTGTTGAACTGTATCCACACGTTGTCACCCAACTTGAACTATTTATCTATTTTGTGTTGATCATGTATCACCTTATACTTATCCTATGACTTATGTAGTTTTTATTGTATCTATAGATGGATCTCTTTAATATTCTCTATAAAATTTTCAGCCCTCAAAACATCTCCTATAAGATATTCCCTCACTCCTCCCTTCCCATATAAAATATCTAAAGGTGAAGGTGGAAAATATCCAAAAGAAGTATCAAATGCAGACTTTCCTAAAGAAGTGTGAAATTCTCTATTGTAAGAATGTTTTATATATACTATATTATCATCAAAGGTCTTCGGATGCTTTTGGTTCTATCCCCTTAGAAACTGCATCGAATTCATGTTGATTACTTATGTCTACCCATCTGTCTATGGATGGAATGTTATCTATATCTTGAACTTTGTGTCCATGTTCTCACAAAATGTAGTCTAGAATGCATTGAGAAATTTTGTATCCCTGTCTAAAACAATGATCCCTGGTATCCCAAGGTGCACCCAAACATGTCCAAAGAACAATTTTGTTTCTTCTTTCCCACTAATAATATTTTTGGAGGGAATCAGAACACACATCTTGTCGAACCTATAAACTACCATGAATAGGTAGGCATGTCCCTTCCTAGTTGTCAGTAAACCTCCCACAAAATCCATGGAAATTATTTCCCAAGGATGAGTAGTTACAAGTAAGGTATGATATCCACCTATTTCCTATTGCTATACTTTCTGGTACAATAAAGCGTACATAATCTTATGAACCTAGCTTATTTTTCTTGTATCTGGGGCCAATACACATACCTCTGCAAGTTAGCCATGGTCTTCACTACACCAAGGTTCCTGGAAAAATTGGAGGTTTCACCCTCTCTAATAAGCTACAGTCACTCACCTTTAGGAACACATATCTTATCCAACCTTTTTGTAACCCATACAGGAGATTGTATTAAATGGTATTGTTGTCATCACACACATGACTCTAACTATTCAATTGATGACATACCTCCTTAAAGTCCTGATCCTCTGAATATTTCTCTTTATATGCATCACGAGTGAATAACTCTATGTGCATAAGAGTCCCAAAGACTTTAATATTTTATCTGGGTGGAATTCAAAGCATGTCCTCCAACTTATTTGTGCTTCCACTCTTATACTTGATCACCAAATGAAATTACTGTAAAAAACCCATCCACTCATAATGCCTCGTCTGTTGTAGCTTACTCAGGGCCTGCAAGGACTGTAACATCTGGTGATATGTGTATATTACTTTCTCCTTTCCCATCATATAGGGCTTCCATTTCTTCACAGCTATCACTATATCATATAGCTCCTTGTCATGGGTAGGGTAGTTAAGAACTGTCCCATAAAATACTTCATAATGGTAGCATACATTCCTTCCTTCATGCATCAAGACAACTCCCATAGCATACCCACTTCCATATGTCTCCACCTCAAAAGGCTATTGTAATTTTTGTAATTTCAGAACTAGTGCTTGACTGATCTTCTTCTTTAGCTCCAAAAAATCCCTCTCCTAACATTTTCCCCACTCAAAAATCTTTCCACTTGTTGTTATGGCATGGAGCAGTGTTTCTACTACCAAAAATTTGGCTATTAATTTCCTCGGGTAACTTTCTTCCCTAATGAAACTCTTGACCTAAGAAAAATTATTAGGTAGTGGCATTTCATGATGGCCTCCATCTTTGAAGCATCTATCTTCAGTTTTCCTCCACTGATCGCATACCCTGGATACACCAAATACTTATGTGAAAACTCACACTTCTTGATATTTTCTAGTAGCTGGTGCTTCTTCAATTTTTCTAGCACCTACATGAAATGTGAAATATGTTCCTCCAAGGTAGCACTATATACCAGTATTTCATCCAAATATACAATAACAAGTGAATCTATAAAAGGTTTTATTATAACATTCATTAATAGCATAGACATAGCTAGTGCATTACGTAAGAAAAATGGCATGACTAACCACTCATACAAACCTTGCCTCATTTTGAATGTGGTCCTCCATATATATTATTCTTTAATTCGAACCTCATGATATACAGACTTCAAGTCCAACTTGGTGAAGTATTTTAATGCTGCAATTGATCCAAGAGATCATCTATATTGGCCAGGGTATGTCTATTCTTGAGCGAGATTTTGTTCAATTCCCTATAATCTATACACATCCACCAAGTCCCATCATTCTTTGATGTTGAGAATAAGGTAGGGATAGGTTTAATTAAAATTATCTTCTTGATAATTACTTGTGAGCTTACTTATTTTACTTATGTCTTATATTATTAACTTCTGATATATTTCATCAATTCAATCACCAAAAACACAAGAGACACAAATTTAGGCTCTTCAAGCTAGGGCCAAAACCTCTCCCTCTTGGAGAGTGTTATAGCCCAAATCTACCTTAGGCTGAAGGAAGGCGAGATTCAGGGTAACATCGTACCACGCTCACTCTGGTAGCTAGCCCTACCAGAACAGGAGAGGGCTCTCTCCGGGTCAATCTCAGGAAAAATGTATCAATAGGGTTTGAGATGACTGAAATGAGTGCTAATTTTAGGCTAGGTATATTAATCAAGGAGTTTGGAATGATTTTTAGGGGTTTTTTGTTGGAAAAAGGGGAAAGGCAATTTTTGGGCTTGGGGATGAGGCCAATTTCTTGCAGAGTTCAAGTTGGGGCAAGGAAAGCAATGGATTTGATGTCTTAGATTCAATGAATGGATAGTAAGGACTGCTGAGGAGCTAAAGAGGGCAAGATAGTACAAGGATCCTCTTCAAACTGAAGAAAAACATGTAAAACTAAAAAAAAGTTTAAGGCAGAGCACCATCAAACTAATGAATTCTACCTTAGTTACTCATTTGTTTAATTCAGAAGTAAAGATAAGGGAAATGGCATACATATAAAATTAATGAAACTTACGGATACATGTAGAAAAGCATAATCAAATCTCAAGGCCACAGGGATCCCAACAAGTGCTGCAAAACTCTGGTCTTTCCTTTGCCAAAAATCTGAAATGAATATACAATGAGGTGCCAAACTTTACCCAAGAGTCCAACCTTGAAAATGACTCAGAAAATACATGATATAGACCAACCTAACACCTTCCCATGCCCATAGGGGTCGAGCTCATCATTCTAGGAGTTGTTTCAACCAATTCTAAACAAGGAACTGAAATCTAGGCAGCCAAACAACTTGCCTCTAAAAGGAAGGAAACTGATTCATTCATTTAATTTTCACTTTTTAGTGAATGAATCCTCTAGAACACGTAAATGTAAGCCAAAATTACATCATAGCCATAAAATTACATCAATATAGATCAATAATTACATCAAAAAGTGAAACTAGTCAAAACTGGGCGAATTTCTGAGTTGAAAAGTGAAAATTGGGCAAAAATCCTCTATGCGCCGCGCCAGAAAACGCAATGCACCGCGCCACTTTGAGCCTGTTTTTGGGGCACTTCCTGAAGTGAAAATTGAGCTCATGATAGCTCGTTATAAATCCCTATCTGTCTGCTATCCAACCCAAGTGGAAATTTTCAATTTGGAGTTCATTTTCCCCTCCAAAACTGCAATCTCCCAAGACTGGTTCCTGTGTGTGTAAACGGTGGCAAAAAGGCCATTTTCAAGGTGTTTTTTGCCCTTTAGGAAACCCAGAACTTGATGAAATATCTCGGCCATTCCTGAACATGCATAATTTATCATAAAAAACTCAAAAATATCAAATTTTCCTCCATAAAGTCTCCCAAACGTAAGCGCGCATCGGGTGGCCCGACGCGTCGGGCGGAAAAATCTGTTTTGTGACCAAAAATTTCAAAATGACAAAATTTTCTCCAAATTTGCTGAAATTTGGAGTGAAGGTCCTTCATCAAGTGCCATGCTCAGAAAACGAAACTTCGGCCAATATTCGGAGTCGATCATGCGTTTTGCGCCTCCTCAGTACCCTCCTGGTGTATGCAGTTCAGTGGTAAAATCGTTGTCTCGGTTGTATGATGTGTCCTTCTCCATAATGTCCATGCAAGGTGTATGTTTAGCTTGTTGAAAATAAGAAATGAGAACTTGGTTGTGTTTGTCTCCAATTTCCAAATGTGTGCCAAAGGAATTTGAGGAATTGTGAGGAATATAGGACAATGGGAAAAGTGAACTGTGGGAAATAGTATAGTGGTAAAAATGTGATTCAATCAAGTGAGATTTAAAATGCAAGGACAGTCACTTGATTGCTTGGGGACTTGAGGATCTTATAGGTGAAATGAGAGAAGGAGAGTGATAAGAAATGGTAAGTTTTAGGAATAGGGAAAATAGGTCTTGGGAATAAGTGAGTTGGGATGTTTAGGGAATAAGGGATTGACAACGATAATATGACAATGAAGGAGAAAGGAACCATAGGTGAGGAATGGGATTTGAAATACTTGGCACAAAAATCAAACTTTACAATCAAACTCCAACCCTATAAGAGCCATTTTTAACAAGAGAGTAGGGTTTGTGTTTTTCAACATTCAAACTCTTACAACCAATCTTCAAACAACTCCAAACACTGACCAAAGGTAATAGCAAGATGATTTAAACTTACACGGGGCAAAGGAGACTGAGAGAATATTAATTTTGAAGAGTAGTGGCAAAAATTTTGTGTTTCGGCCCTATGCACCGTGCAACAGCCCAATGCACCGGGCACGCCGTGTGCGCCACGCCAGTGTAAAACCGCAAAAATGCTTTGCGGCATTGCCAAGACGCTAAGCAAAAAAGGCCAAAGGCTTCTCTCCCAATGCGTCGCGCCATAAATAGAATTTTTTCTAGAGGATATTGTGGCCTTCCTGGTCTCCAAATTGGGCGTGTGATAGCTCTTTGGAAATCTTATTGAGTCTAATTTCCATCCCAACTATAATTTTTCAATTTGGAGTTCATTTACCATGTCAAAAATTAAATCTTCCAAGACTGGTCAAAAATGTGCAAGATGAGGCTGCCTCAAGGCAGAGTGCTGTTGCGGTAGACTTTTGAAGGTCTTCCTCAACTCAAAATTGAGCTCATGATAGCTCATTGGAAATATATTTTTGTATAGTTATGATTTGAATTATCAAGCAAGTACTTTACCCAAAAACGCTAGGAGAAATCTTGATTTTCCCAAGGTCACTTCAGAGGTGCATTCAATTCTCCGGAGGCAACGGTATTTTTGAAATTTCTCTAAAAAAATTACACCTGTGTAAAACTTGAGGGAGGTTTTTCTTCCTTTACCTATGGTGGACAAAAACCTCTCTCATTTTTAAAAAATTCATATTTTATTTCTCAGAAGCATCATTTGAGTGAAACCTATCCCGATGTGTGAAACAAGGGATTTGTCGAAATGAAACGAAATGAAGGGGATAAGGGGCTTATAAATTCTTGGAAAAATTTTTGGAAGTAGGGAGGGATGTTAGAAATCAAGGGAAAGTGTAATTTTAGAGATTGAGTGAGGGGAAGGGGTCAAAAAGGGCGAAAGACAGGCCTAGCCTAGAAAATTGCCAAGTTGTAGCAAGAAGCTAGGGTTTGTGCAAAAATGAGGAATTTTGGAGATCTAAGTGATGGGAAGTGTTTAATAAGGTACATTAAGGATAGGGGAAGGTGTATGAACATCAAGATACAAGTTTTTCTGATGATTTGACCATCCAAGAGAAATTACCTTCAAAACCCTAGGAGAGGGAAATGAACCTTACCGAAGCACAACTGAAGCATGAAAAAGGTGTAAAATGACCATTTGGAACCTGACATGATGATTAAAACCCTCTGAATGACAATACACTCAGCTGAATGGTGACATGGACCGAAATTTGGGCAACTTTGAAAGGAGTGAAAGCAAACCTTAGACCTAGTACCTAGTGACCAAATTTTACTTGAAGACTCACTGAAATGACAAAAATTGACCTCGACACCTTAAAATAACTTTGTAAGAGAATTTTTGATCACTAGAGGAAGGCTGCAAAGGCTTACACTAACATTGGCTCCAATGGGGATGGTATCTCCTTGGAGGTGCCAAGGACTACAGATCTCTTGGAAGAGAAGACAGTGCCTTCGTCCATTGGGCAATGGAGTCAAAACATGAAAACTGACATTATGCAGACTGAATCTGACTCAAGGCTAAAACTGAAAACCATAATAAAACCAAACATGACTAAAACACAAATGACAAACTAGAAAGATGCTCACAATTGAACTTATTCATCAAACCTACTCTAATTTTTCTTTTCACCACCGGATCAAGTGAAATGGAAAAGCCAATGCAACCATGTAAGCATCCTGGCTGCTATTCAATTTCTTCCCAAATGATTTCTGATGTGCAAGAAAAGGGAAGAATCGAAAAGCAACTCCCAAGGAAACTTGGAATCAAGTTGACTGCTGATAAACTTGCAAAGCATGAATTCACTGGATGACTGCAGGAATACTGCAAAAGGATCTTCATACACATAACCATTGATTTCCATTAACACATTATTGTTCTGTTCCAAGTACTCTTCATAGCTGGCTATTAAGATTTTCCTCACATATGTGTTGTATTTATTTGGTGATTGCAGCAAGCTGTCAAAAGGATCCTGAATTTCATGAATAAACAAACTCTGTTGCTGATTCCAAACAGAACAAAAGTCTCTTTTATCAATCCCCTCATATGACTGCAAACATTGGTGTGAGCTTTGTAATGAAAAATCTGTTAAACAAGACAATGAAGGGGACTTTTGAATAAGATTATTATCAACATTATTTTCTGGCACATGGTTAACTAATGGAGAAGAATTTTTACATCAAACATCATCCAACACACGAGCAATAGGATCATCAAAAACTTGAGAAGACTGTTGCGATGTATCCATTGAAACTGTATGACATCCTACTAGTTGTTCACCTTTTTCTTCAGAGATATTATCAATATTATGCTTTATAAAATGAAATGCTTCGAAACAAAAGGGTATAGAATCCTCTTGCATCATTAAATCATGTATTTCGGCTTCCAAGCCTTCATCCGAAATCTGACCTTCAATTTCATTTGGTGGCTGCAAATCTGATGCTGCAGGCTGCTCATTTAAAGATTTACCATGCAATTTATCCTTTAACAACTGGAATGATTCAAAACAAAATGGTACGGAGTCACCTTGTAGAATTTGATAATGTGTGCCAACTTCCATGTTTTCATCTGCAACTTGACAATCAATGGCTTTCAGGGATTGCAAATCTGAATATGAGAAATCTTGAACAAAGTTTTCATTGCGCTCAAGATGGTCCAGATCAAGGCTTGTTGGCAGTTGATTTCTGATTGCATGGAAATTGTCTCTGATGAACTGAAATGAGTCAAAACAAAAAGGCAAAGATCCTTCACTTACTTCAAAATTTGCTGCACTTTCCTCGTCATTGTCATAGCTGATATGCATCGGTTGATAACTGTACTCAAGCTGCTGAAAGTGAACTTCCTTCTTCCACAAACTAGCTGTTGATTTGTCTACAAGATTAGCTTCTGTTTGGAGAACATAATCATCATCATACTGATCAAACTGAGGCAAATCATCAGTATAAAACACATCATCAAACATACATGTCATATCAACAGCTCTCTCTTCTTCAAAATGATCTATAAAACAATTACTATGACAACTGGGATAAGAAACAAAATTTTTTGGATCAGCCACTGGTTCTTCTTCAATCAGCAAATCATGGGTTTGAACATTATACTCATTCCTTCTAGTGTTATTTTACATCATCTCTCCCACTTCACTTACCAACATGTCAAGCTTTACCTCTAGAGATGTCGATTTCTCCGGATCTATGTTTTTCGTCTCTTCCTCCTTCAACCTTGCCCTTCGGATCAGAAAATGAGCCTCTACATTTACTTCACTGTTCTGCATCTCTTGAAGTGTTGCAAGATTCATTTATCTCAACTGAAACTCCATTTCCGTATCAAAGGCACCCGGGTAGTGCAAGAGAGAAGATCTAGGAGAAGGTATTATATCAGCTGGAATCGAAAAATATACTTGGTTAAATCTGGCAGAAAATTGTTGTACTGTCTCCCTTGGCAGTCTTTTCAGCTGGTTATACTCTTCTATAATCAAGAAAAGGTTCTGTCCGATCACCCACCTGTCAAGGAGAACTTCGAAGAACTGCTGGAAATCTAAGATGCTCGCATCAGGAAAGGTTTTGAACCAACTCTTCACTTGGCCTTGCAAAGAAAGAGCAAAAAGCCTAATACTGACATCCTCTTCATCAACTTCAAAAAGGTCAAGAAAAGTCTCAATATTCTGCACATGTTTCTCAGCGTTGACATTGTTACATTCACCCTAAAATCTTGGTAGATATAGGCCATAATTTTTAGGGAAAGCATGAAGAACAAAAAGTAAAACAAGAGGTTTATACCTATCTGGGACTATACAAGGTGTAGGAGTATATACAAGAGCTACGGGATCAGTCTTGTTTTCTTCAGGATCATCACTCTGAAGAGAGTCATCATAAGCTGTGGGAAAATTAAGGAGGCTAGCATCAAAGGGAAACTCAGTATTTACACTTTTTGAATATGTGGAGCGAAGATTTTGATCACCTTTATCATACAACAAATTCTGAAAAACTTTGAGGACAGCTTCAAGAACAGCAAAGAAGTAATTTACGAGAAAGTATACTAGATCCTAAATACCATTCCACTTTACATATCTGAACTTTGTGTAAGATCCTTCCATTTTCTCAGAGAAAGAGTTAGTCCTCCAGTGGAGTCTCTACATTAAGTTGGAGTGACCAGGTGAATGATTTCAGCCTTCTAATGTCTGATAGTTGTCCACCATCAATGATTAGATCTGAACTTGATACATGTACTAGGGCAAGACAATCCACAAATCAAGTGTCATGTTCACAAGCTAGACCGGAGATTGACTGAAGCAACGTTTATCTACTTACGCTAATGCAAAGCAAAAGCGTTTCGAAGGCTACCTAGAATAACTTCAGGCTCCATCTGTAGCTTATGAAACAAATAACACCAACACGCAACCATTTTCGTCCCCAGTGGAGTCACCACTATGTTATAGCCCAAATCTACCTTAGGATGAAGGAAGGCGAGATTCAGGGTAACATCGTACCATGCTCAATCTGGTAGCTAGCCCTACCAGAACAGGAGAGGGCTCTCTCTGAGTCAATCTCAGGAAAAATGTATCAATAGGGTTTGAGATGACTGAAATGAGTGCTAATTTTAGGCTAGGTATATTAATCAAGGAGTTTGGAATGATTTTTAGGGGTTTTTTGTTGGAAAAAGGGGAAAGGCAATTTTTGGGCTTGGGGATGAGGCCAATTTCTTGCAGAGTTCAAGTTGGGGCAAGGAAAGCAATGGATTTGATGTCTTAGATTCAATGAATGGATAGTAAGGACTGCTGAGGAGCTAAAGAGGGCAAGATAGTACAAGGATCCTCTTCAAACTGAAGAAAAACATGTAAAACTAAAAAAAAGTTTAAGGCAGAGCACCATCAAACTAATGAATTCTACCTTAGTTACTCATTTGTTTAATTCAGAAGTAAAGATAAGGGAAATGGCATACATATAAAATTAATGAAACTTACGGATACATGTAGAAAAGCATAATCAAATCTCAAGGCCACAGGGATCCCAACAAGTGCTGCAAAACTCTGGTCTTTCCTTTGCCAAAAATCTGAAATGAATATACAATGAGGTGCCAAACTTTACCCAAGAGTCCAACCTTGAAAATGACTCAGAAAATACATGATATAGACCAACCTAACACCTTCCCATGCCCATAGGGGTCGAGCTCATCATTCTAGGAGTTGTTTCAACCAATTCTAAACAAGGAACTGAAATCTAGGCAGCCAAACAACTTGCCTCTAAAAGGAAGGAAACTGATTCATTCATTTAATTTTCACTTTTTAGTGAATGAATCCTCTAGAACACGTAAATGTAAGCCAAAATTACATCATAGCCATAAAATTACATCAATATAGATCAATAATTACATCAAAAAGTGAAACTAGTCAAAACTGGGCGAATTTCTGAGTTGAAAAGTGAAAATTGGGCAAAAATCCTCTATGCGCCGCGCCAGAAAACGCAATGCACCGCGCCACTTTGAGCCTGTTTTTGGGGCACTTCCTGAAGTGAAAATTGAGCTCATGATAGCTCGTTATAAATCCCTATCTGTCTGCTATCCAACCCAAGTGGAAATTTTCAATTTGGAGTTCATTTTCCCCTCCAAAACTGCAATCTCCCAAGACTGGTTCCTGTGTGTGTAAAATGTGGCAAAAAGGCCATTTTCAAGGTGTTTTTTTCCCTTTGGGCAACCCAGAACTTGATGAAATCTCTCGGCCATTCCTGAACATGCATAATTTATCATAAAAAACTCAAAAATATCAATTTTTCCTCCATAAAGTCTCCCAAACGTAAGCGCGTGTCGGGTGGCGCGACGCGTCGGGCGGAAAAATCTGTTTTGTGACCAAAAATTTCAAAATGACAAAATTTTCTCCAAATTTGCTGAAATTTGGAGTGAAGGTCCTTCATCAAGTGCCATTCTCAGAAAACGAAACTTCGGCCAATATTCGGAGTCGATCATGCGTTTTGCGCCTCCTCAGTACCCTCCTGGTGTATGCAGTTCAGTGGGAAAATCGATGTCTCTGTTGTATGATGTTTCCTTCTCCATAATGTCCATGCAAGGTGTATGTTTAGCTTGTTGAAAACAAGAAATGAAAACTTGGTTGTGTTTTTCTCCAATTTCCAAATGTGTGCCAAAGGAATTTGAGGAATTGTGAGGAATATAGGACAATGGGAAAAGTGAATTGTGGGAAATAGTATAGTGGTAAAAATGTGATTCAATCAAGTGAGATTTAAAATGCAAGGACAGTCACTTGATTGCTTGGGGACTTGAGGATCTTATAAGTGAAATGAGAGAAGCAGAGTGATAAGGAATGGTAAGTTTTAGGAATAGGGAAAATAGGTCTTGGGAATAAGTGAGTTGGGATGTTTAGGGAATAAGGGATTGACAACGATAATATGACAATGAAGGAGAAAGGAACCATAGGTGAGGAATGGGATTTGAAATACTTGGCACAAAAATCAAACTTTACAATCAAACTCCAACCCTATAAGAGCCATTTTTAACAAGAGAGTAGGGTTTGTGTTTTTCAACATTCAAACTCTTACAACCAATCTTCAAACAACTCCAAACACCGACCAAAGGTAATAGCAAGATGATTTAAACTTAAACGGGGCAAAGGAGACTGAGAGAATTTGAATTTTGAAGAGCAGTGGAAAAAATTTTGTGTGTCTGGCCCTGTGCATCGCGCAACAGCCCAATGCGCCGCGCACGCCATGTGCGTCGTGCCAGTGTATTTTTACACTGCAAAAAATGTTTCTATGCGCCGCGCATGCCATGTGCGCCGCGCCTTCTCCCAATGCGTCGCGCCATAAATAACGCATTTTGTAGGAGGCTTTTGGAGGCCTTCCCGGTGTCCAAATTGGGCGTGTGATAGTGCGTTGGAACTATTATTGAGTCTACTTTCCATCCCAACAATTTTGAGTTCATTTACCTTGTCAAAAATCAAATCTCCCAAGACGGGTCAAAAATGTGCAAGATGAGGCTGCCTCAAGGCAGAGTGCTGTTGCAGTCAACTTTTGAAGGTATTCCTCAATTCCAAATTGAGCTCATGATATCTAATTGGAAATCTATTTGTGTCTATTTATCATTTGACTCATCAAGAAATTCATTTGGCCAACCAAGCTAGGAGAAATCTTGATTTTCCCAAGGTCACTTCAGAGGTGCATCAATTCTCCTGAGGCAACTGTATTTTTGACATTTCTCTAAAACCATGACACCTGTGTAAAAAGTGAATGATTTTTTTCTTCTTTGGCATGTTTTGGACAAAAACCTCTCTCAGTTTTCCAAAATTCATCTTTTATTGCTCAGAAACATCATTTGAGTGAAACCTATCCCGATGTGTGGAACAAGGGATTTGTTGAAATGAAGCGAAACGAAGGGGATAAGGGGTTTCTAAATTCTTGAGAAAATTTTTGGAAGTAGGGAGGGATGTTAGAAAGCAGGGGAAACTGGAATTTCAGAGATTGAGTGAGGGGAAGGGGTCCAAAAGGGCGAAACACAGGCCTAGCCTAGAAAATTGCCAAGTTGTAGCAAGAAACTAGGGTTTGTGCAAAAATGAGGAATTTGGGGGATCTCAGTGATGGGAAGTGTTTAATAAGGTAAATTAAGGATAGGGAAGGTGTATGAACATCAGGATACAATTTTTTCTGATGATTTGGCCATCCAAGAGAAATTACCTTCAAAACCCTAGGAGAGGGAAATGAACCTTACCTAAGCACAACTGAAGCATGAACAAGGTGTAAAATGACCATTTGGAACCTGACATGATGATTACAACCCTCTGAATGATAGTACACTCAGCTGAATGGTGACATGGACCGACATTTGGGCAACTTTGAAAGGAGTGAAAGAAAACCTTAGACCTAGTACCTAGTGACCAAATTTTACTTGAAGACTCACTTAAATGACAAAATTTGACCTCGACACCTTAAAATCACTTTGTAAGAGCATGTTTGATCACTGGAGGAAGGCTGCAAAGGATGACACTAACAGAGAGGAAAACCCACAAGAAATTATTCTTATAGAATTTTAGATGACAAGTAATATGAGCATGATAGATACCCTTCAACTTTGTATGCCTAGAAGACCTTGTCGCTGCTTATTTCTTGACTCCTTAAGATGATCCTTCATTTTTGCACTGTCTTTCACCGTCTTGCACCTTTCTACACCACTATTAGTGAGATCTGTGTCGACATGTATTCTTACTTATTTAGGATATCAATACGATATTATATATTTTCTTGTTCACACCTTGCACATCTGCATACCTTTGTTTGATCGTCTTCAATCTATACATCAATATTTACACATCATGACTCTTATTGCTGGAAATATCCCCTTCTTCATATTATCTAGATATCATTTAATATCATTGTATACTTCGTTGAGTAGCCCTTATATTACCTCACACTTCGCTATGATTCTACACCTCCTCCACATCACAGACTAGTCCTGCAACTGTGCATTTATATAATAGGTGTTTATCCTAAATTATTTCTTGATGATATTTCCCTCTATGCTTCAAACCATAATTTTGTCCTCCCTTTCTTGCATTACATTTCAGTCCTGCAACTCTCACTTAATCACAAAACCTTATCCTAATTTCTATTCAAACTGAAATTTTCATTCTCGTATAAATATTTGTTCTTGTTTGTAAATAAGATGACCTTTAGTTTAGTTATGAGGCTAACTTGAACAAGGGTTTAGCGGGCGACCTGTAGAGGTTATCTTCCAGCATGATGAAGGTTGTCTTGAAGGCATGTTTGAGTAGTAGTGTTATCATCACACTTGAGCCATTTCTCTAAGGTTATATGAAAAGGTCTTGAGTCATATGTTACTTACTTTAATTCATATACATGACTCTATTTATGACAAGATGACGAACCCCTAAAGTACATCAAGAAGAAGTATTTTAACCTATAATAAAATCCTTTCTCATGAAGCACATGAAGCGAACTTAACAAAAATATATTTTACTATATTTGTCTTCTTCATTACATAATTAAATAGTCAATATTGAGACTGTACCTAGTTACACTTTCCAACGCTTCCTCTTAAATAGGGAGGTATTCATAATGGCACATGGTCACTTTCAAATTGAAGAATCTCATAAGAAGAATCAGATTGGTAATCACATATGTATAACATCATATAGACCAACATTGTACTAGTGCAAGGCATTGAATAACAACCCCATATCTCAACGAGACAATGGACTACAATGTTCGGGATACATACGACTTATAGACACCATAGTAATTGTATCTCAGATGTACATACTCCACCCAGGTTTTCCCAAAGTATGACCTTCCTAGATTAATCTTCTCTTTGGTAGAGAGCCCTCAAAGAATATTCGTCCCCAACTACTCTAATATTGAATTACCTATCTCATTCTCAAAGAGTATCAGATGCGAGATGATTACACAATCCTGCATTATGTCCTCCTAGGTGAAGACCAGAATGATGTGTCTATCCATTCTTCTCTCATGGCCTTCACTGAGACATATGTATGTTCGTCCTTGTTTAGTGCATGACACACGAATTATAGAATCATATATGTCCCTCCCCCTTAACTCAAGAAGGACATACTTCATGTTTATTATAAGTAAGAGACTTATCACAAGGCTTCCTCTTAGCTAGGGGCCTGCAGCAGCAATGGTGAGACACCCATATTCTCATGCATAATCCCTCCACTCGATGTCATGGATTTCAATATTGAGGAATATTCAACTTTTGGATTCATAGGGCACATATCATTCATCAGTTTCATCCACGAGTTATGTCAACCATCAGAATGTGATTAATCATTATTTCTCATCTGGTCCAACTTTATGCCACGTTTCTTTCCTTCGAACCATCTCCCAAGGATCTTATATTCTTCCAAATTTTAGGAAATCCTACATAAACTTATCCAGATAAATATATACATAAGAACTTTTAAATCAAAATTTACCTTAGTGATGATCTTTCACCATGAAATCTTACTGTAGGCATCAACATCCTTTATTTACATTGACATATCTCCTAAAGATATGTATTGTCAAGGGTGTTCTTATTTACCATACTTATATCAGACTCCACATATCTTCCTAGGAGATCTCCTAGTGACATCTTCTTCTATTCCTGATAATAACTGCCTGTTTACATGGTTGCACTTCATAATCTCTTTCCACTATTTCTCTATACAACATCATCCTCAAGAACTTCCACTATCCAAATCCTTGTTTGTATACAATCCCCTATATTACATATGATGACATATTTAATTTCATATGTTAGTGGAAACCTATGCACTAGAAGAGATCCTCCTCCATACTTCTAAGATAGAAGTCCATTACCTACAACAATATGACATGACTTCCAAACATCCAGTGTCACCATATACATATATGTACCTCATCATTTTCCTTTTGAGTCATCCTGCAGCAAATTTCCTAGAATGAGGAACTTGATTCCCTTGACATACTTCATCAATATGTCATCATGTTATAATACATGAATTCTGCAAGATAGAATTCTCGATGAAACCTTTTGATTTCATTCTAGCCAGTGAATCCAAAGAGGACTCGATTAGAAAAATGTCAGCAACTGTTTCCATATTGATTATTCAATAATGGCCCTTGATCCTGATGAAAAACTTCCATCAATGTTTTTATAACTGAGGTTCCCATGAGCAACATCTTCAAGTGCTCCTTCCATGATTCTATCATGATGCTATTAATATACTCTGCTTCGTATCATAATATTTTACAACCAGAAAAAGTCACTTGAAGAGAAATATTATCTCAATCATAATAGAGATATTCCACTTCTTATTTCTTAGATTTATTTGCATCAAGTTCTTCCCTTTCAATTGTGCCATGGGCTTCTTCATTTTTCCTCTTGTCCTTCCCAGATTTAGGACAATCCATTTTATAATTTCCAACTTCATTACATCGAAAGGATCATAATTTTTCCATGCTTATTATTTTCTTCTTAGGACCAAATTTTATGAATCTTCCTTTCTTCCTGGACATGAATGCAAAGGCTTGATTCCCTTCACTTGATCCTGTGTCATATTTAGCTTTCAATCTTGTTTCCACTATTTTACAGAGAGACCATAGATCCTGGAATGGTGTTTCTTATTTCTTCCCATATAAGCCTGAAGTGAATTTTCCCCAATCTTCCAGTAGAGCATTCAATACCACTTTAGTCATCTCACTATGAGACATTACTTCTCCCAATTCCTGCTATTGGTATTGTGTTTCAGAAATCCTCATCAAATATGAAGTGATTCCTTCCTCTCTTAACAATTTCATCTTTTATAGTTCTTGTCTTAGAGCGATTTATTCTCCTGTAGGACTCACAGAGAATAGCTCCACCAGTTTCTCATATATTTATTTTGCAGTTTCTAGTTTTGATATATAGGGTAGGAGTGAGTCCTTAATGGATTCTATGAGAATGCTCTCAGCTCTGATTTCTCCTTTAATGTATTTGGCATGAGCTGGATGATATTATTTTGAGGGTTGAATTGTATATCCTTCCATGTAGCCCATAACTTCATCTCTGATTACATTCAAATTTGTCCTCTTCTTCTGTGTAGTAAAGTTTGATGACCCAACCAATTTTTCTCTCTCTTTGCAATAAGTCATTTTGAGAGATTTAGATAAGGTCATAGATACTTAATTGATTAGGGTGACTTTCTCCTTATAAAAACTTCCTCGATGATGATGAAGTTACGAACTTCTTCTTAGATTGATGTTACACCAATTTTTGGTCATCTAACCGTTTACAACTAGATGGATCGAAGTAAACCATGTAAGACCAATTTTACCATAGTAAAATTTCTTTCACTATAAGAAATAATTTAACAAACCATAATTTATTAAGTTATTTCATGTTCAAACAGGAAAACCCATGAGGAATAATTAAATAATTCCTTATTTATTTGATTTTCCTCTAGGAATAATTAATTAAACCACTATTTAAATAATATTCTTGGATATTTAACCCAATTAATAAGAAATAATCAAATAAATCATTATTTATTTTATTTTTTGTTGGAAATATTGAGAGAGGGGGAGGGGGGGGTGATTCAGTATTCTTATCAATTAGCACTTTTAAATATTTTAAGAGCATTATTTAATCTTGAATTATTCTTGATGCTTATCAAGTAAAAACAATAAACAATAGAACAAAATAGGCACATGAATTTTAGGTGGAAAAGCCCCTCCGAGTCAAAAACCATCAAACACTTTTCTAAGAAATTATTTAATCTTCAGCCCCAAATGAAATGAAAGGTACAAATTCCTATAATTCTAAAAAAATCATTCCTCTCCAACTCCCACCTGAATGACACCTCGACAACCTATTTTCTTCAGTAGTCAACTTAATGGATGCCTCGACTTACCCTTGATTGTTGATGTGTTGTCCTTACTGTAGTAATTCTTGAATGCATATGTTTTCTTGCCTTCTAGAATCTTGATATTGAATCTGTTGTATATATGTAATTTTAGATCTCCATGGTCTAAAATTTCCTCCTGTGGTATCCCTTTGAGTCCTATTTTGAACCCCGTAGGTCTTATCAATATTGGATTCTTCAAGAAATAGTTATTCGCAATATCCTATGATGACCTGATTACAGAATGGTTTAGTAGAGCAAACTTGTACGAAGTACCACATGTCATTGTTTCAACCTTTGCTCCTGAAAATGATATCCAACAAACTAAAGTATGTCCTCTTTTTTTCACTTATTATGAAATTTTAATCCAATGCTCAAAGAAAAAGCTACGAATTTTTTCACAGGGTCACCTGTTTGACATGAAATTAAGGAGCCTACAAAAACCCTAGGTTCCTCATATCATATCTCCGAAAATATAGCAAACCAATATATAAAATTTTGTCATACTCTTCATCAGGATTTCAGCTCAAGTTCATTTTTTTTCCAACATCTGAAGCTTCGCAGAAAAAAGGTTATAGCCATAATGCCATGATGACCTGTTTAAAGTAACGAAATCCTTACATGAGGAGGATATGAGGGTCACAATTTATATAAATTTTAAGGTTGATAAGGTCTTCAAAAATTGAACGCTGGAGGGGTTTTAGGAGCTTAAAAAATTATTAATTATTGACTATTCAATAACCACAACCAATGATTAGTTTCATTATACAACCCCATCGGGTTTCAGCCCAATAACTATGGTTACTAGCTTCAAGAATAAATATCTCTAAAACCGTGAAGAATTACATTGAATGCCATATATCAACAGAAACATCTCGACAAGTAGAAACCATCCAAAATATCCTTGACTCGGAATAGAGTAATTTTTAGAGTCAAACTTCACATGAAATATCAGGGTAGCCCCTGTTGCTACTTGGGTTGACATCAATGACAACCACTGATCCAAAATCTCCCCTTTGGAATTGATGGCAAAAAAATTACACCCCCTACGATCATGACACCTCTTTCTACAACATTCTCTCCCCCTTTAGCATCAATGAAAAAGAGTAACTCACCCTGAAAAACATCATCTTGCAGACTTGTACACACCTCAAGTCCCCTTTTTTTTAGTTAGTTAGATAAGAGAAAGAGTCTAATGAGAACTTGGGAGAATGCCCAAAGATACTCAAATGCTTCATGAGGTAATGGTTTGGTAAATATCTCAGCAATTTGTTCCTTTGTGCCAACATGTTCAAGCTTGATATTATTTTCGGTGACCTGCTCTCTAAAAAAAATGATATTTGATCGGAATATGATTTGTTTTGGAATGCATCATAGGATTCTTGGAGATACTGATGGCATTGGTGTTATCGCAAAATATGGGAATAGGCTCATAGAAATTTACTTGAAGATATTGCAAAGTTTTCTTCATCCAGAGAACTTGAGTAAAACAAGATGTTGTCGTGATATATTCCTCTTCTGCTGTGTATCACGATATTGAAGACTACTTTTTACTTAACCATGAAACAAGGCAACCACCTAGATAGAATGTTGCTCCACTTGTACTTTTTTGGTCATCAACACTTACTTCCCAATATGCATATGTATAAGCTTGGATTACTAGATTTTTCCTTTGGGATACCATAAACCATATTTTGTTGTGCCCTTAATATATCGAAGAATTATTTGATGACAATAATATGAGATTATTTTGGTGCTTCTTGGAATCTTGCTACTTGTACAACTGCCTGTATTACATCTGGCCGAGAAGCTGTCACATATAGAAGACTTACAATCATAGATCTATACAACCTCTTGTCCACATCCTTTGATGAATCATCTAAAATTAAATTGAAACCTGTTACCATTGGGGTAAGGACAGGCTTGCACTCTTCCATCTTGAATTTCTTGAGCATTAACTTGATGTACTTGGTTCGATATATAGATATTTCATTATCCTGCTAAGATATCTGAAGCCCTAAAAAGTATGTCATCTCTCCAAGTAGATACATTTAAATCTCACTTTACATATTTTTGGCAAATTTTTTACTTAATCTGTCATCATTGCTTCCAAAAATTATATAGTCTACATATACCTCGATAATTTTTAGTTTATATTGATCCACTTTCACATAAATATTTTTTTCCGCACTTCCTTTCTTGAATCCTTGTTAATGTAGATATCCATGAAGACAAACATACCAAGCTCTAGGAGCTTGCTTGAGACCATATAGTGCCTTCTTTTATCTACATAAATAGTCTTCCTTTTCAGAGAGTAGAAAACCTTTGGGTTATTCAATGTAAACTTCTTCTTCCAATTCACAATTTAGAAAGGCTAACTTAACGTCCAATTGGTAGACCTTTATTTTTCTCTAACATGCATAAGTGAGTAAAATGCAGATAACTTCCATTATGGCAACAGGAGAAAATGTTGTTCAAAATTAATTCCTTCAACTTGTGCATATCCTTTGTAGACTAATCTTACCTTATTCCTGGTAACCTATCCATCTTCGTTTAATTTTTTTCTGAAGACCCATTTAGTTCCAATAAAAATTTTATCCTTTGGTCATGGAACCAATTCCCAAGTATCATTTTTTTCAATTTGATCTAATTCTTCATTCATACTTGCTACCCACTATTCATCTTGACTAGCTTCCTCAAAATTGATAGGCTCAAAAGTTGCTAAAAAAGAAAGGTGGGCTTGTTGTGATGAATGAAGATGTTGACTTCTTCTGGTTCAAATTCCTTCATTTATTTTGTGAATGATTTAATTTGACGGATGATTCTTTTGACACCCTTATTTTAAAGCTTTTGGATAATTTTCTTGTACATCCTCTTGATCATTTCTTATTTCCTCTTGGTTGACTGTTGTTTCCTTATTTAATTGTTCTTGTTCTGGAGCTTCTTCTTCATTCTTCAGAGATTCTCCCTTAGATCCCTCTGATTTTCTTGAAGGGACAATCTCATTGTCATCCTTTGTAACAAATTATTCATCAAAAGTAACATTTATGCTTTCCACTATTTGTTTTCGCCTAATATTGTAGCATCTATAAGCCTTCCTTTTGCATGAATAACAACCAAAAATACCTTCATCGACACAGGAATCGAACTTGCCCAATTTTTTATCTTCTACTTTGATGTAAAATTTTCTTCCAAACATTTTGAAGTATTTGATGTTACCTGATCTTCCTTTGCATAATTCACATGGAGTCGTGTTACAATTGTTCCTTAGAAAAGCTCTGTTTATAATGAATAAAGTTGTATCGGTTGCTTGAACCTAGAATTTATCATCTAATTTTGAGTCATTTAACATTGGTTTTCCCATATCCTATACGGTTCTATTTTTTCTTTCAGCAACTCCATTTTGGTGTGGTGTTTTGGCTGTTGAGAATTTCCTTTTTATTTCATTTTCTTCATAGTAAAATTGAAATACCTTGTGTTATGCAGGTAAATCCTCTCTACGGATAGAGATGATCCCTCTAGCCCTAGGGTGGGTCTAGTAACAAAGGGACACGCTAAAGTTTTTCTTCCTAGTTAATGAATGAACAAAAGACACGGTAGATTGACCTACCTAGAATCCAACGTTGTCATCCTTGTTGAAATAGTAGTAGCCTCTCGCTCCTGCCTTGGAAAATTACAATACGTTCGCTGTTGCGCTTGGATACCTGCACATAGAACAATAAACAAGAACAAAATACAATATAATGGTTTCACTCATAACTATTAGCCAGTAAAAGAGGGATAAACATATCACATAAAACAAACATCATAACACAATAGTGGAACCAAAAAGTAGTCATGTATATAAATAAGTAGAAGGAAGAGGTACAACCGATGCCTTGATGTCACAGTCTCCTCTAGGGGGGTTCAGCCGAAGCGCATCTTAGTACTTGTCGAGGGATTCAGACGGGATGAGGGCATGGACTTGAGCTCTCTCGATGAAGTTCCTCCTTGCTCTATCTCTTTCTACAATGCAACTCTTCAATCTATACTTAATGATTCAGCGATAGTATCAATCCTCCCAATTCAGCTAGCTTGTACTAAGAGAGATAGTTTCTTTTATAGAGGAAAAGGACGAGGTTTGGATTCTTAGAAAGGTGGGAGGGAGGCCTATCCTTTAGGAGGTTCTCATGGGAGGTGGAAAACCATAAAATAAAGGAGGGATTTCGTGGTTATTTAGTTCAACCACTCCCAATGACTCATCCTCAAAGTTGTTGAGGTGGAATCTTTGCCTCTATTTTTAAAAAACATTCCATAAACAACTTGGCATGGGTACTTAACTATCACAGATTGCCAACTAGCATAGGCTTAGTGTTAATTTTCCCACTTGGCGCGTGGGTGTAACTGGCTACTCACGCCAAGGTAAAACAAGGGTTTTTACTGCTCTGCTCAAGGAATTGTCAATAGAAGGAATAATGATCTCATGTAAAGGGATGCAATGATGGTCTTTTCAAGGCATGACACTTGTTATTAGTCACATAAATGACCCTACAATGTGCAAGTTGGGGATTGTAGGGACAGTGAAAAAATGATGTGTAACAGATGCCCCCTAAAGCATGAGTTCTTAGGGAGAGGGAGGGGCGAAATGATTTATGAGAACGCGTTCCAAAAAAATACCACTGTCGGAAAACCTAAAATTACAAATAAATATTCTATCTATGATACATGAACATGTGGCATGGGCACAACTATTCATAACATAGTACATAGAAACTGAGATCTGAGGTATGGACACAACCATCTAGCAGTAAGGATCAACAAATGGACTCAGGTATGGTCACAACCATCCAACCAAAAGAGTTATGTAATAAGTCACGATAATCCACAAAAATCCACATCCTGGATTTTATTAGACAAAACCCAGGGTATTGTGCTCCATCTCGACCTGAAAAAGTACAATTTCAATCATGCAAATATATGAGCTGAAGTCGAACATGCAAGAAAATCATTTGATTACTAGCCAATAATGAAAGTTGTTAATAGATGAGAGAGAAACCACCAATGATGACAATGGCCCTCAAGGTATAAAAGGTATAATCTACGGAATGTGAATAGTGATCTGATGTTGAACACCCGCAGAATCACTCGACCAAAGGCCAATGATGTGAACCTTGCGTCAAATGCGAAAAACCTGCCATTGAGGGATCCAGGCTCCAAGGTACCAGAAGGGAGTCTCTAGATCAAATTCCTGGATAATGAGCTGAAGTCAAGAAGAAGTGACTTGGTCAAAGAAGGGCCATAATGTTTCCCACATCATTGACACGAGACAGAGTAACATGATGAAAGTGAATCAGGAAAAACATGGAATCAAAGGAAGGTTGACAAATGCAAAGGCAAAACTTCTCTTGAGCATATTTACAACACGACACTGGATTTGGTAGTACTTGACATCAAAGGATCTAAGGTCATCCTTATGTAGAAAAGAGCAGATGAGAGGTCAAAAAATATTACCCAAACCCATGGAGGCAAAAAGTGACGAAATGAAATGTCCCCAACCCGACACAAATGTAGAAAAGTGCCATGTACAAGAGTGACATACTTCCAACATATATAAAACATGGTTCCACTTTCCGCCACCATTTCTGGTGAGTACCCCAATTATTTTTTAAAACAATCTTGAAGGGGATAGCATATGCTTGAAATGAAAGTTTTTCCTTCAGAAAAATCCAACCTAGTACATTTTACGAGCCCTAGGAAGGAGGAACACGAGTAACGTCATGACGAAAAAGTACAATGTCATCAGGGTTTAATGAGTCTGACAAAGGGAGAACTTAGAATATTTTCATGTTTAGAGAGTTTGAAAAGAAGGTGAAAAAGAAAAATCCAGCATGGCCCTTTTCGTAAATATTCTCTCAGATCCGAAAAGGTAGAAAACAAAATCTGAAAGAACCTCTTAGTCGTGATAAGCTAAGGTATTCCCTTTTCGTAAATAATCCATCCCAACCCGAAAAAGGGCTAAACGTATACTGGGTAGATATCATTTTGTAGCCATTTAACGCGTTCAAAATGACAAGAATCTTGACAATATTTTCAATTTTGAAATTGGTAAAAATATGACTCGGTGGAGGAGCAGTGTATTAAAGAGGTATTAAGAGGCTTGCTAACAAGACCACTCATTGTAGTGGTTCCTTAGGATTGGGTGAAACAACCAAGTGAAGGTGTATGATCAGCCAAGCATATGGTGACAGTGGAATGAGAAAACCAAGGCTGATCTGGAAAAGTAGGCTGATAAAATGGAGATAATGAGAGATAAAACAAGAATGGTTTCATTTTTACAGAAGCTTGAAACAAAGATAAACTATGCTTGAAAAGTGGGCATGCCCCCAGCATGGGGACTCAATTCGAGGTATATTCCCCCCAAGCTCCATTCCATCTAAAATATAGATGAAGTGAAGGTTCAAACACGAGATCAAGAGAAATATTCGACTAGGATTTTACAAGATCGTATCAAAGACTTGAATTGAACAAGAACATGTTTCATTGTTTTAATGAGGTTGACACAGTAAAAGAGCTATCCTCGTGAGATAATTCATTTTTTAACAAGGTTGACATAGTAAAAGAACTATCCTTATAAGATCTTGTTTAATTTTTTTAAGGAGCTTGACACAAGAAAACGAACTGTGCTCCGATGACCTTGTTTCATTTTTTAAGGAGCTTGACACAAGAAAACAAACTGTTCTCTGACAATCTTGTTTCATTTTGTAAGGATCTTAACACAAGAAAATGAACTCTACTCCAACGAGAACTCATCATGTTGAATAAGAAGTCCTGGCTTCCAAGAGGTGTTCACCTATTGGGAGGGAAAGATCTCAAAAGTCAAGACCAAATGCCACCAACACACGATGCACAATGGAACTATAACTGACTACGAGCATGGGACATGTAGCAACATAATTGACCTGTGGTGGGGAAGATACAACTGGTGGATAAAGATCTGAAAGGGACAATGGTGGACCAGATATCACCTCAGGACCAAAGAATGAAAGCTAATCAATGGTCATGATCCCAACTTTGTGTGGAGGAAAGATCACATGAAAGAGGGAGGAGAGAAGTGCGCCCATGGCATAAGCATAGTCGTGCCCCAAGAGTAGATTAAAATCCAAGGGACCTTGGACCACCATCACATCTATATAGACTATTTTCCCTCCCAAAGTAATAGGCAACTTCGGAAGGATTCCTAACGATTGACTGGTTCCTCTATTGAATGCCAATAGATTGTACATAACAGGTACAAGCGGTGGAGAACCAAAATCTTGCCAAGTAGTGGAATACATAATACTAAAAGGCGTGCATTCATCTATAATGGTGCTCGGTATGACCATATCGAAGGCATGTACCATGATCTCAAAAGGAATATATGAAGGAAGGCGTTATCCTGCAAATCGACTCCAATCAAAGGAAGCGGCCAAACTACTTGGAGGGGTTACCATTGAACTAATATGGTCATCCCCTGGTGTTACCAGAGCAAGAGGATCATCCTCCTGGACCTCAAACATGGGAGCATGAAGAGCAAATTCTTGAGTCACAAGTACGGGAGGATATTTCTCCAAGTCCAAGGAATCTGAAGAAATAAGAAGAACGTGAGGGGGATGAGATCCAATCTTGATGGAAAAGACTTGATGAACCACAGGCGGGGTCAGATCAACTGATTCCATGACCAATGGTTGTTTAGGAATGGATTCGTGATTTTGAATTTCCGGGGGAGCGAGATCGAACAAATATTAATCTTGATCGATCGTTGAATCAACTAGTAGAGGACTCAAAGAAAGTTTCTAGTAACCAACCGGAAGGCAGGGTGCAGAAACAGTAGGGTTTTCCAACACTCTTGTGGCTTCATCCATGTACGGACAAAGGTGAATGGGATGATGCCCTCCACACAACCTATAGGGATTTGTGATCTTACCCCGTCTGTTATGAGTCTTATCAATACTAGTCAAAGATGTGCCACCAATATGAATTCCAGAAGCCAAAGGCAATTGTGGACGACCGTCGGACCATATTTCAAGTACCTTGGGAATCCTAGGGCAGTCTCGAAGAAGGTGGTCACCTTTGCACAACATGCAAGGGAATTTGAATTTTCATGGAAGGTTGGATTTTTTATCAATGGAAGGTTTCTTAGGCGCAACAGCTGCAGCATTAGCCTCTCACTTATCTGACTTCTTCTTTGTCTTCCTCTTCTCCTTATTAGCCACCTAGTTACTAGAATGCAAACATTCACTAGGCAAAGTAGAAGAGGAGGACGAAGAGACATGAAAAGAAGGGGATAGGTCCACTTTAGAATCAACATGATGTTGTTCAGGTGGAGGAGATAGTTGTACAGAGGGTGGAATACTCAAGACCACAAAGGTCGAGAATAACCAAACAAGAAACCCAACGGTTAACCTAGGAAGGGACAATGTTGCCATATAAGGAGCACCAACATTCTCAAAAGTAGGAAAAGGACCAAAATTCCCTTCGGAGGGGATTCCATGGTTGGTAAACTTCAGAAATGTTACCATTGGAAACAACCTTAAAACAAAATACTAAGGAATATAACTTTAACCAAGAATAATTCGTGGGCAGTTAATTTTTCAAGACATTGAAGCAAAACTTTGTTGTTTCATATTTTAAGAGTCGAGAAATGGGAAAAAGGTGACTCTATCACTTTTAGGTTGAAACGAGGGTGAAAGAAAAAGCGCTCGAGGACCTTTTTAATTTTATAGAGTCATCAAAAGACCAAAATGACTACTCAGGTAATCTAAGCAAGAGGGTGTACCAAGAATCTGTGAACTACAATATACACCTTGGTGATCAAATGAAAGAGAAATGACCAAGGACTTGGCGTACGTGCAAGTAGTCTCCCCAAATGTTGTGTTCAGTATATCATGGTTACAGGGCGGAAGACTCGGCTTAATATGGATAAAGGATTGCAACCTATGAGGGTCTCCCTTTATATAATCGACGGTACGGGGAGCACAAGTCTGTGCTAGCACTGTCTAATGTTAGAGGGCGAGCAACAACTGCTAGGTTTAACGATGCCAAAACACGTCACTAGCCTAGACCTATAGATGTGAGTGTTAAGTTTCAATGCTTCCTTAGGTTTATTGAATAAATTTTAAAGTTGATCTTGAATTAAGTCTCAGTTTCAAGGCCCTATCTAATGTCATATGACAATCTCCTATATGCAGCTATATGAGAAAATAAATCTTTCGTTTTGATGAATGCTATCTAGTTAATGGAAAAGTTTCAAACAAAGATGCTACAAATAGTAATACTGCAAATTGAACTTTTTCCTAACTAGATGACTTTCACTATCCAAAAGTAATCTAAAACACTCAACGATGCGAATTATGCAATGTAATCTATGAAAAATCCTCTTTTTTGAAAACTATGCAATTGTAATCTATGCACAATTTCCTTTTTCTTTTGAAAGAATAAGAATACACTCAATATATTTTTCAATGAAATGAGAATCTACTTAATGCACGCCTTTAACTAAAGAGAATGCACTCAATGTGATTTTTAGCTTTCAATCATTAAACAATGTAATCTAAGTTCAATTATGGATCTCAAAAAATACTTTTCAATGCAATGTGATCTAATTCATTTTAACGAAAAGAAAACTATGAGACGAAAACTAAATGAATTCAAATTTCCTTAATGACGGGATGAATGCAAAAGAGATGCAAACAAACACTAAGAATTCAATCGTTGTTCTGAAAACTTTGTAATGAAACTCCTCAAAAGGCTACCAGACATATGAAGTCAAGCACAAAGAGGACTTCCAAAGCTTGCGCTCAAAAGAAGGCATTCATTCCTTTTACATCAAGCAATCATAGAAAGAATAATTTTCAGCTGAACAATGAACAATGTGATCTATGCTCACAAGTGAACAAGTAAAGGGGAGAACGTGTAAATCATAGAGAGAAAAATACCCGAAGAGCAAGACACACTGGTGAAGGACTTAGGGAAAAAACCTTAATTTTTCACACACCCTGAAATTGGCACAACTTTTTTAGGTGAAGCTAGCACCAACTGCCACGACTTGCTAATGGACAACTAGCGCTAATGGCCAATTGGAAAGGGTTGCTAACTGAAAACTAGTACCAATCGATGCTACTGTTAGAAAAATAAAAGTGCCAATGCCTGAAAAGGAAAAAACAAAGAATTTCTCCCAATAAAGACAAGACTTACCACTTGAAGCAAAAACTAAAATATTGTAATTGAAGAAAAACACAAGAAAAAACAAGAAAAAAAATACAAGCAAGTCAACAACTGAAGCCGACCCAACAAGCTGAAACGAAAAACTCACACTAATCCCCAGTGGAGTCGCCAACTTTTTATGTAGGTAAATCCTCTCTGCGGACAAAGACGATCCCTCTAGCCCTAGGGTGGGTCTAGAAACAAAGAGACACGCTAAAGTGTTGCTTCCTATTTAATGAATGAACAAAAGACATGGTAGATTGACCTACCTAGAATCCAACATTGTCGTCGTTGTTGAAAGAGTAGTAGCCTCTCGCTCCTGCCTTGGAAAATCACAATTCGTTCGTTTTTACACTTGGATACCTGCACATAGAAAAATAAAAAATAACAACATACAACATAATGGTTTCACTCATAACTGTTAGCCAGTCAAAGAGGGCTAAACATATCGCATTAAAAAAACATCATAACACAATAGTGGAACCAAACAATAGTCATGTATATAAATAAGTAGAACGAAGAGGTACAACCGATGCTTTGATGTCGCAGTCTCCTCCAGCGGGGTTCAGCCGAAGTGCATATCAGTACTTGTCGAGGGATTCAGATGGGATGAGGGCATGGACTAGAGCTCTCGCGATGAAGTTCCTCCTTGCTCTATCTCTTTCTACAATGAAACTCTTCAATCTATGATTAATTATTCAAGAATATTATCAATCCTCCCAGTTTAGCTAGCGTGTACTAAGAGAGATAGTTTCTTTTATAGAGGAAAAGGATGAGTTTTCGATCCCTACAAAGGTGGGAGGGAGGCCTATCCTTTAGGAGGTTCTCATGGGAGGTGGAAAACCATAAACTAAACGAGGGATTCCGTGGTTATTTATGTCAACCACTCCCAATGACTCATTCTCAAAGTTGTTGAGGTGGAATCTTCGCCTCTATTTTTTTTAAAAATTCCATAAATAGCTTGGCACAGGTGCGTAACTGGCACAGAGCGCCAACTGACGCAATATCAGTGTTAATTTACCCACTTGGTGTGGAGTTGTAACTGGCTACTCGCACGAAGGTAAAAACAAGGTTTTTACTTCTTTTCTCAAGGAATTGTCAACAGGAGGAATAATTCTCTGATGTAAAGGGATGTAATGATGGTCTTTACAAGGCATGAAACTTCTTATTAGTCACATAAATGACCCTCCAATGTGCGAGTTGGGGATTACAGGGAAAGTGAAAAAATGTTGTGTAACACCTTGGAAGTGACTTCTCTGCCATTATCTAATCTCAAACATTTGATATTCAAATTATTTTTATTTTTGAAAAACTCCTTATAGATTCTAAAACACTTGAATGCCTCAATATTTTTCTTTAATAAGTTGATGGTTTTCATTCTATTGTAATCATCTATCATTAACATAAAATATACTTCTCCATCTAAACCTTTTCTTCTAATAGGACCACATACATCAATATGTACTAACTCCAATGGACGTGATGAAAAGTGTTCGTTTGTCTTGAACTCAACTTTTTTCTGCTTGTTGTGTCAACAAGATTCACATATCTTATACGTATGTTTTGAAATTTTAGGAATTTTTCTTATAGCTTCCTTGTTTTTTATCCTGACCAAATTGTTGAAATTTATATGTCCCATTCGTGTGTGCCATAACCAAATTTCATCTTATTTCACCAAAAAACACCCTTTAGGTGTCTCATCCAAAATATATATGTCATTTGGAGCTCTACTTGTTGTAGCCACAGCTTTGCCTTTCCTGATTTCACATTTATTAGAGTTAACTAGAATTGTGTGTCCTTGATCGCACATTTGTCCAACACTCAGCAGATTATGATTCATATTTTCAACCAACAACACATATTTATCTAATGCATTCTTGCTTCCAAGTGTGACTGTACCTACTCCTTTGACATTTTAAGACCCGTAATTTCCAAAATACATTGTTCCATCCTTCTTTTCCTTCAAGGATATGAACTTATTTCGATCTCCCGTCATATGAGTTAAGAAACCACTATCAACATACCAGAAGTATCTATTTCTTAAAGCCTTGAGAGAGATAGAACAATATTCAGTCTTCTTTTTCAATATTTGTTCATTTTGATTTTGCAAGAATTCCGTTGAAGAACTTCCAAGTCTGCAATATTTAGCCAGGTGTCTAAAATTTTTACATTTGTAACATTCGACATCATGTCTCAAATGATCAAATCTGTTAATATTTTGCTGGGTTTCAGAATATCCATTTCTAAAAGATCTCCAAAAATTGTATTTATTCCAGATACACCTACGAAATTCTATATCTCTATGTCTAAACATTCCACATGAATAATGATGACCATAGAAGATAGATTGATACCTGGGAGGAAATATTGTTCGAGGAATTGTCTTCCATGGTTCTTCCTGTGAGTCCTAATCTATTGAGTTGGCTGGAAGGTCTATCTGCTTGTTAGATTTTTCACATCCATATTCTTTTATTTTCATAGAAGGACTTGGCTCCTTTATATATTTTTCTTTGTAACCAAGACGATTCTTGTCACTGTTTGATTGTTGATTGTTGATTATTTCTTCCAATTCCTTGGAGCTGTTGTTGTAGTTTTGAAGACTTTTTCCATTTTTTACTTTCTTTCAAAGATAAAATATTTCATCTTCTAATGCTTCTCTTTCCTTATTTATTTCCTTTAATTATTCCCTGATCGATTCTTCAACTCGTTTGTATTCTTCAAACATGATTTTAAGATTTAGGACTTGTTCCCTTTCTACCTTTAATTCGTCTTCAAGAGTGTTGACATGCTTCTTCTCAACCTTGAGCTCCTTGATAACCCTGATCACTTCGTTTTGAAATTCAACCTTATTCATCTCATCTTCTTCGTCTCCTTCTTCGTCAAAAGCTTCTTGCTTATTATTCTTGGCCATAAAAAATACTCTTCCGTTGATTTATTCTTCATTATCACTCTATTCATTAGATGAGGAGCTATCTTCTTTGGAGAAGAAACTCTTCTTAAACCATTTCTTCTTTCCTTTCTTGTTGAAATTTCTCATACCTTTCTTTCCTTTCATAACAACATCATTTTTGTGAGGACACTTGGCTACAAAAGGCCCAGCCTCACCACAATCGAAACATATCAATGGATGTTTTCTTTTGAATTTCCCCGTAATTTTTCTCATTTTTCACGTGAATTAGGAAAATTATTTATCTGAAAATTCTTATTTATCTTCTTCCTTACAACTACAAGTTTTTCCTTTCATAGTATGATTGTCCTTACTAGTCTTCTTCGATGCGGCGAATGTTATTTCTAGGTGAGATGTGTCGTCCTCTTCTTCAATCCTCACTTCATATGTCGTAAGAAGTCCATGCAATTTATCTTTGATGGGATTGTTTAGATTTGAACTATATTCCAAGACAATTACCTTTAGGTTGAATCTTGCTAGCAATTTTCTAAGGATCTTTCAAAAAACAATTTTCATGTCGTCAGGTTCTCCCAAACCTTCCAATGCATTTTTTTATTTCATCAACACATTGTGAGTATGCATCAATATTTTCATCTTCATTGATTTTGGGTTGCTCAAATTTTTCCCTGTAAATTTTAATCTTTGCTTTTTTCACATTTGAGTCACCTGCATATATATTCTCAAGCTCGCCCCATACTTCTTTAACAGTTTTGCAACTCAATACCTTAACATAGACAGATTCAATAAGCCCAATGATAATGAGATCTTTATCCTTTGCATCATATGCCATATTTTTTCTTACCTTATTTATCCTGGGTCATTGTAAAGCCCTTTTCAACGATTTCCCATACTTCGTATCCTTGAGCTAGAAAATGAACCTACATTATTCCACTCCAAAGTGCGTAGTTATTTCCATTGAAATGAGGAACTCTATTATTAGTATACTCCATGATCACCTTCCAGTTTTTAGAATCCTATTGCAGGAACCTATCTCTGATACCAATTATTAAAAATACTGAGAGGGGGGTGAATCAATATTTCTTATAAACTAGCACTTTTAAATATTTTCAGAGAATTATTTAATCTTCAATTATTCTTGATGTTTATCCAGTAACAACAGTAAACAATAAAACACAATAGGCACATGGATTTTAGGTGGAAAACCCCTCTGGGTCAAAAACCATCAAACACTTTTCTAATAAATTCTTTAATCTTCAATCCCAACAGAAATGAAAGGTAAAACTTCCTAGAATTATAGAAAAACATTCTTCTCCAACTCTCACTAGAAGGATACCCCAACGCCCTATTTTCTTCAGTAGTTAACTGAATGGATGCCCTGAAATCCTAAACTGACCTACCACCCTCAAGTGTTCATAGACTCCAACCTATAGGTGACTTCATGCAAAAAACTAGCACCTACCTGCGACACTATAATGATCAGAAATAAGAAACAAGTGTGGACTTCCATACCAGGGACAATCATCCACGATAAAATATAATTCACAATGATTTTCTTGAACTCAACCAATCACCAAATCACACTATGCCCTGCAACCCAACCATAACATTATCCAATAATGAAACTTATGCCTCCCAACAATGCCTCTCAAACTCTAGGAAAATTCAATCTTTTACAATAATGACTCTTTTACAATTTTACAATGATTACTTTTACAGTACTAACTTTTGGCATGACCTGATACATGACTTGACGTTACTTCTTTGAACACTAGCAGCCCCTGAGGTATTGTTGTGCTTGTTTCAAGTAATGGTACTTTGGCATTGCATTGTCCTTATAGTATGTGTCTGAGTTGTCCTATTATGTCCTCCTTCCTACACATGCATTAATGAACAAGACCCAAACCAATAACAAAAAAAATACTTACACTATCCTGCAAACCATGTGTCAGAGAAATATTCAAAATTCAAATGTAAATACGTTCAACATTTATGAACAAAACCGAATCAAACATACATACAAAATACTTACAATGTCATGAAAAAGCACATGTCAAAGATGATATTCAAATTAAAATTCAAACACTAAGCATACATACCTTGCTGTAGTAGACATACCCTTGACTATTGATTTGTTTTCCTTAGTGCAGTGATCCTTGAATGCATATTTTTTCTTTCCTTCTAGAAGCTCGATATTGAATTTAGTGTATCTATTTAATTCATATCTCCAAGGCCTGAAATTGCATCCTATGGTAGCCCTCTAAGTCATTTTTACACACTCGTAGGTCTGGTCAATATTATATTCTTCAAGAAATAGCTATGCCTAATCTCCTATGATGACCTAATTATAGATTGGTTCAGTAGAGCGAATATTTACAAAATTCCATGTGTAACTATTTCAACCTTTGGTCCTAAAAATGATATCCAAAAAACTACATTATGTCCTCTTTCTGTCATGTTTTATGAAATTTGGATCCAATGTTCAGAGAGAAATTTATGATGATTTTCCCAAGGTCACTTGTTTGACACGAAATTCAGGAGTCTGCAAAAACCCTAACTTTCTCAGATCATATCTCTGAAAGTATAGTGAACCAAAACCTGAAATGTGGTCATGCACTTCATTATGATTTCGGCTCAAATGGGTTTTTTACTCATAATTTGAATCTTTGCATAAAAAATTATAGCGATAATTCCACGATGGCCTATTTTAAATAGCGAAATCCTTACATGAGGAGGATAAGAGGGTCACAATTTATATAAATTCTTAGGTTGAAAGGGTCTTCAACAAGTGAACATTGGAGGGATTTTAGGAGCTTAAAAAATTATTAATTATTGATTATTTGATTACCACAACCAATGATTAGTGCAATGCTACAACCCCATGGGGTTTTAGCCCACTACCTCGGGTTACTAACTTCAAACATGAATATCTCTCAAACCGTGAAGAATTATGTGGCATGCCATATATGACCGGAAACATATCAACAAGTAGAAACCATCCAAAATATACTTGAATCATAATAGAGTAAGTTGTCAAGTCAAAATTACCATGCAAGATCCGGGTAGCCCCTAGTGTTGCTTGGGTTAACATCAATGACAACCACTGATAAACCTTTTTTTCTAGGAATAATTAATTAAATCATTATTTGGTTATTATTCCTTGTTAAATTTGACTAAATTACCAGAAATAATTAAAAAAGTCATTATTTGTTAAATTATTCCTTAACCCCATTCTTGAAATGATAAATAAATCATTTATTTGTTTATTATTTATAATTAAAGGTATTTAACCAATTTAAATTCATTTTCCCTCCAAAAGAATATAATAAAATATTCCAAGCAGTTAGATCTAGATCTTGGTCAATAATATTTTATTATTCGCCATTATTGAGGATAACTAAATATTTTGCTATAAATAGGAGGGTTTTCCATTCATTATTCACTTTGATCCTTTTTTCATCGTCATAATTTCGTCATCATGATCTGATAATTATCATTACTAGTACTATTTTCTTGCTTCTTGAGCTCCCATAGAGTTCAACACGTCTTGGATTTTCTGTTCGACATTGGGTTAAACGCTCCCCGTGTGTTTCACAAAATGGAATAACCACCTCTCGTGGATCCTAACTCTAGCGATTGTAGCATAGACTAATGCCCGTTGGTTTTGGTCTAACGGAAATTGTGATTCCAACAAGTGGTATCAGAGTGACAAGTCTCGAGTTTGAAACTCACCCGTATCGTGTTGTGGGGGAGATTTTTGGACATTGAATTCAATGCTCCCCATGTGTTTCTCAACAGGGACTAACTTCCTCTCATGGATCCTAACTATGGCGATTGTAGTGGAGACTAATGCGTGTAGGTTTTGGTTTAACCGTAATTGTGATTCCAACATTTTCTACACCATTAAGAGAGATAAACTTCTAGATTTGAAGCGTTGAGGACAACTAAGAAACCATCCCATTGAGGGGGATTGGTAACATCATTCTTTGTTCCCTTCCCATGTGTTAATTCATATTAAATTATTTATATATCTTGTCTTGTCCATTGGATATCTGGAGCATATTCTTATTTATTTTTATAGTTTAAATGATTTTATGACATAGATATGGGTTTTTGCTGCTTTTGTTTCGACCATCTATTGCAGATCTAAGGAAGTTAAGAAGCCATATTTGTTGTTAGGGTTCTTCATCACACACAACTAAAGTGATCTCTTTTCGTACACTTTTCATGTATCTCTTGTAGGAAAGACTATTTGTGTTTACATTGAATTCATTAATGCTCCCTTGGATTGCAATATCCTCTTTATTTATAGCTATATCTATGTGATGTATGTTTTTTCATCTACGATTCATTGTAAGATGTGATTTCCTCACAATGGAAATATCATCACCATTGATCAGCTGACATATTATGAACTGAAGGCTCAGACCTTCGCCGAGTCTATCATATCTGTGGTGACCGATAAGCAATCAGTCACACCTCTCACCAGTGTTTCACCAAGAGTCTATAAATATTCCACCTTACTTGGTTCATTCCCTAGTCACCCCCCTCTTATCACTGACCCCAGCTTGTCGAATGATTTCATGATTCAATCATCTTGGATTAGCCACAAGCAGTATCGTTAAACTAACTAGCATCCTACACCTCCATAACCTACTGGTTGTCACTCGACAGATCCTTCAAGACCTTCATTTCAAGGACCTTATCCCTCTGCTAGTGTCTCTTCCACCCTTTTTAAACCAAGAACAGTTTCCCCTAGCGTTAATAATTTAGGAGCCATTCCGCCAGGGCATTTCCCTTGCGGTCAGATACCATTTCTAGATCCCCCCTCTAGAATATTTTCAGTGCCTGTTATGGCTACATTGAGCCTTCCCAATTTGACCTCGGGGATCCATATTTGGTACATTGATCCCCCAGCCAACACTCCGCCTGGTAAGTTGAAACCTTTTACCACTTTGACCCTGATCCACTCGGTCGCCATGACCCCTCCATATGCTTCAGTTCCTCAACCACCTCAATGGGAATCTAATCTTGTTGCGAAAGCATCTGGTGAGGGGGGAAAGCTAAAAAGAAGGAACCTAAGGATAAGCCCCCCAAAAAAACTCTTACTAATCCTAGCCTCAAAAGCAGTCACCTCCGTGTGCTTTGTGTAATGTTGTTGGGCATGTGACCCATAATTTTCCTAAGCTCCCTTGTCTTAAACCTGTGGTCAATGAAACATTTCCTGAATCTGATATCCCATCAGTGCATGTTACATTACCCAATTGATCTAAGAAACTGAAATCATTGCACACAAATCACCCTTTTTCTTTTTTTGATCTTTATGGCCACTATTCTCACCTTTCCCCCCATCTCAATGATTTTCACGACACCCTTGAGGTTGTTTGTATAATTGAGGCTGATGGTAGTGGATCCACTACTCCTCTACTGACGAGTTTTGGTTCAGCAGAACCAGAGGACATTTATGCACCCATTTTGATACCTCCCCCCAATTTCAAGATGACGGAACCTTCGGCCACTATCCTCTATCTATCATCATCAATGAGATTCATGGTGGAAAAATCATTCAGGGAATTCCCTTCTATTCTGACTGAAACTCCTTCGGCAATCACCTTGGGCTCAGAATTGATAGATGTTTCATCTACTAGCTCTTTATCTAGCCTCTGTAGCGATGCATATGTTTCATATCATTTTACAAAGATCTTGGTTTGGGTTTAAAAAATTTTCTTCAAAGTTTGGATTTAAGAGAATTTCTTGGAAGTAAACTAATTTTGCAGAGAATTTTTTTGGGTTTAAAGAATTTTTTTGGAAGACATTTCTTGGAGGTATGTACGTGTTTTGAGTTGAAGTAAATCTTTGGAGCTTCGTTTCATTTTTATAAGACATTTTTCTCTCGAATTTTTTAAAGTAAGTGTTTTGGATTGGAGTATGTATTTTTTACAAAAAATTTAAAATGAATTTTTTTAAATTAAATATTTTGTAATGTTTTTTGTAATCGAGTTATTGTCTAATTTTTTGAAAGAAATTTTTTGAACTTCATACCCTATTATCATGGGAAATCGAAGAACTTGTGCGAGCAAATATGATCGAAAAAGAGACCTTGAGGAACGTAGAGAAGAGACGAGACAATCTCGCAAAAGAAAGTTAGAAGCCCTCTCAAATATTGAAGAGGAAAATCAACCTCAAGCAGAAATTGAAGCAGGTATGTAAATGTAAATATTATGATCTATTGATATATTTAAAATTTTTCTAATGTAAAATGTGAAGCTTAATTTTTATTTGATGAACTAATTTGAAAAATATTTTGTTTAATGTAAACAGACAGAGATATTCCTCAAAATATTGAAGAGGAAAATCAACCTCAAGCAGAAATTGAAGCAGGTATGTAAATGTAAATATTATGATCTATTGATATATTTAAAATTTTCCTAATGTAAAATGTGAAGCTTAATTTTTATTTGATGAACTAATTTGAAAAATATTTTGTTTAATGTAAACGGACAGAGATATTCCTCAAAATATTGAAGAGGAAAATCAACCTCAAGCATAAATTGAAGCAGGTATGTAAATGTAAATATTATGATCTATTGATATATTTAAAATTTTCCTAATGTAAAATGTGAAGCTTAATTTTTATTTGATGAACTAATTTGAAAAATATTTTGTTTAATGTAAACAGACGGAGATATTCCTCAAAAAATTGATGATGAGATACAAGGTATGTATATATATATATATATATATATATATATATATATATATATTAAACACATGCACATATCATTGAAATTATAGATATATTTATTAATTTAGTTATTTATTGAATATGTACTATTTTTTCGAATATGTACAGATGAAATCACTATCGATAATGAGATGTTAGAAAATGTTGACACTCACACATATGGAGATAAAAAACCTGACCATGCTATACGATATCGTGCTAACTTCATTTTTGAAAAGTATTTCTTAAATGAGTGGGTGACAGTTCAGGGTTAAATTTTGAAAGGTCTCCTATCATTAAGGAAATTAAAAGAAGCTACAACACTATTGGGTATTCGAAAATCAACCAAAGAAAAAAAAAATGAAGGAAGATGTGATAAAAATATGAGTAGTGCTATAAAGTCAATTAAGAGATCTAGAGAGAAAGATGTTTCAATTGTACGTAGAGGAATACAGATGGCAATGGTTTCATCAAGTACTCAAGAGAATCGTTTGGTAACATCTATGGCACGAGCACTGGGAACCTCGCGAAAAAATTTGCACAAACATTGGAAATTTCGGTTGCAAATAGATGTAAATGATGAACTCGCTTGTTGGAGAGCTATTTGTAGGCAACCATACAAAGATAGACTTGGAGAAAATGTTAAGAAAATAATATATGAATATTGGAAGAACAATTCGCGTGTTTCACCAACTGCAAGGCATGTGATGCGAAGAAGAATAACACGAAATCAGTACGAAGAACATGAAAAATATTTCTTGGAAACCACTCAGATAGAGTTATTCAACAAATTCAAAGAAGAGAATCGTCAAATTCATGTTTCACTCAGTGCTTTTGTTCAACAAAAACCATGGTATGTAAAACCTATCACCGTACGCGACACTTGTTGTTGTCGTTATCATGTGGAATTTGAGTTATATTATGACACATTCCTTGACTTCGGTAGAACATTATGGAAGGATTCACCTCCTCCTTCCACTATCCGTGAATTCATATCTCAAATTCTACGTGAAAGAGAAAGCGATGAACTATTTTACAAAAAGAAATGTGTTGGTGGTAAAAAATGCGATGATTGTGGAAATTTGACTAAATTTCAAAACAAATATCATATTGATATGAATGATCAATCATTTTCCAACATGAAAGTGAAATGGAAGAGATATGAATATATCAATACATCGATTCAAGGTGCAAATAGTGTTAAAAGAATTGAATTACTAGAAGACAAAATTTTTCTGATAGACTTTTTGAGAAAGTTTGAGGCAGAAATTTACAAATACACCAAGCATTCCCATAGAGCTCGATGGCAAGACTTGCAATTCAAAAAATCTCATGAAGTTTTTCCACCAGGGACCATTTTTTCAGTGATTGATTTTGTAGAAAACTACACATTTGTTCCACAAAAAGAAATTCAGAGTGAATACTATCACTCTGACCAAGTCTCCATGCTCGTCCATATTCTATATAGACATGCTGAACAAAATGTCGATCATATAGAAAGTACGAGTGAAAATCGACATATCATTAAAGAATATCACTTTTATATCAGTGACGATCGTACACATGATACATGTTTTGTACAACATTGTTTTGGAAAAAATTATGATTCATTGAAAAATCGTGGAATAACATTCAATGAACATTGGATATGGTCAGACGGATGCGCAGGTCAATTCAAATCTACACGATCATTCTTTTGGTTGTGTTGTCTTCATAAGAAAACCTGCATTAAACATTGTTGGAATTTCTTCGAGAGTGGCCATGGAAAAGGAGAACATGACGGTGCGGGAGCATGCATAAAACGAGTACTTCAAAGATATCAAATGAACCACTCTGCACGCCGATTTGTGAACGCTGAAGAAGTTGTTCAATGGTGCATCGCTGCTCTAAGCCATGAGAAAAACCCATCAAGAGAAGTGCGAAGGTACATTCAATTTAATTTATATTGGAAATCTAATTTTAAACATTGTACATTTATCATACAATGATTATTTTTAATTGTATTTTGATATCATATTTACAAATTCTTTTTCTAATTTTCCATATAAAGGTTTTTCTGGCATATTGGAATCGAAGATGTAGATAGATCAATTGGAAATGACGTTGAAACAATAAAAGGGACTCGAAAATTGCATTCAATTCAAACAAAGTTGTCCAGAAATGTGTTTGCATTGGATAAAAGAAAATATTCTTGTTTTTGTGATGTTTTCATAGACAACACAAAATCCAATGACGTTTGTGAAAACAAAATGTATGTGAATGATTGGAAACATACAAAGCTAAATACAAAGGGAAAAATGTCTGTTGCAATGTTTGAAGAAATGCAATCAGAGGAAACTACAATATCATCCGATGGTGATCGAGTTTCTGATCTTGTTAGAGAAGGTAACATTTGAATTACTTTCTAATGATTTAAAGATCTAGAAATAAATTTAAATATGTATAATTTTGTTAAGTTTATTTTATTTTGCAGGAGATGTTTTTGATGTAATTGCACCTATTGACAATGATGAAAATGTGAAGTATTATTTGATGCGTTGCATTGAACGAAAAATGAAATTATTACAAAACTATAATGATCACGGATTTCAATATGATAGAGGGTCTATTATACTGAAAGGTTATTTTTTCAGACAAACTCATCAAAGTGGAGACTTTGTTTACTTTGAAGACTATGAACCTGATTCCATAAGTTGTCAATATAGTCACTTGGTGTGTGCAGCACACATAAAGTTGATAGAAGTTCAATCAAAGAAAAAATCAAAAATTAAGAGATGGAAAATGTCAAAATCCGATCATGAACGGATTATTGAAGATGGAATTCCATTAGAATTTTTTTGAGTGAATTTTCCAACAATTTATTCTCTTTGGATTAAATATGTTTTAGAACTTCCAGTACTCAACTAAAAAATGAGCTACTTATGTTATTTGTGCAAGTGTTTGCACATGTACAAATTGTTTTGGTACAAGCACGTGCTCTAGTATCAACTGAAAGTAGCTTTTCTATACATGTGCATTGATGAAAAATGTTATATGTATTGGATATATATATATATATATATATATATATATATGTGTGTGTGTGTGTGTGTGTGTGTTCTAGAATGAAATTAATTTTTCTAGTTTTACTATGTGCATTGATGAAAAATTATTTACGTACTCAATATATATGTTCTAGAATGCAATTAACTGGAACTAGTTTTTCTATGTGCATTGATGAAAAACTAGTTGGATTTTCTGGTAAAAAGTATGGACACAATGTAAATAAATCATCTGCAGTATAGTTTTGTACGAAAATTCCTTTCAGACAAGAGACTCGAAGCACTTCTCCGACTTTTGGTGGGATTTGACCCACATCTCTATTCCTGATTGAAAATCTAGTACAAAATTTGTTTGTCCAATGGTCGGATATGTTCAATGTGCATTGATGAAAAATGTTACTTTTATTGGATAGATATGTTCTAGAATGCAATTAATTGTTCCAAGTAGTTTTTCTATGTGCATTGATGAAAAACTAGTTGGATTTTCTGGTAAAAAGTTTCCACAATGTAAATAAATCGACAAGGCTACCTATTTGAGTGCATTAACGACATTGACCCAAATTCAAAAAACATATATATGTACTAGAATTATATTTCCAATCAAAATTAAAGGGATAATTTGTACATATATCTACTTCTTTAAACTCTTTTTTCAATTAGAGCTCAATTGATACATGGTTAGTTGCATTGAAAAGCTATGTTCTTCCTATTGGAATTTTTTTCATTCAAACAAGACTACATGTAGAGATCAAAAGCAATCTTAAAATTCCAAATGTACTTCACCCATCCAAAAGGGATTTTTGCAACATTACTTGACATGCCATGCCAATTATAGTGAACAACTATCCAATAGAAACATTTAACATTATATACCACATGTGCCAAATGTAGATTGAAACCATCCAAAACTTTAAAATTTTAAAAACGTTTGATAATATATCGTGAAACATTAAAACATTAAACATCACATGCGAAATGTAGATTGAAACCATTCAAAACTTGAGTTTAAATTTTTTTTTGATTATATATATCATTACTTCACATGCCATGCCAATTATAGTTCAACTAGATCCAATAGAAACATTTAACATTATATACCACATGTGCGAAATGTAGATTGAAACCATCCAAAACTTTAAGTTTTAAAAACCTTTTGATTATATATCGTGCAACATTAAAGCATTAAACATTTAAAGTTCATTAAATATCACATGCAAAATGTAAATTGAAAGCATCCAAAACTGGAGTTTTAAAAATTCACATGCCATGCCAATTATAATTCAACTATCCAATAAAAACATTTAACATTAAATATCACATGCCAAATGTAGATTGAAACCATCCAAAAATTTTAGCTTTTAATTTAACAAAAAAATATAGATCACAACATTACTTCACATGCCAAATGTACTCCAAGCATCCAAAACTTAAATTTTAAAAACAAAACAAATTATAACACATGTCATTACATAACATGCCAAATGTAGTTCAGATGAAAACATTAATTTATAGATGACAACATTACTTCACATTCACATGCCAAAAGTACTAAAACCATCCAAAAATTAAATAAAACAAATTATATTAACAATGTAATAAAATATGTCCAAAAATTGTAGATCTCACAAGTATCAAACTTTATCAAGTTTAACAAATTTTAAGACCATATAAATCTTGAAATCAAATCTACAAATCATGTCCATCAAATAGAGACGGATCTAGCGTCTTTCCTATCGGGGTCTCAATCCACGCCCTATCATGTGAAGCATCATGGGAAACCTACATACACAATGCACATGTACTTGAACATTAAAATTTGATGTTTTAAAAATGAATGAGAATATATATATCTATAACTTCATGTAAAAAACAAAATATAACAAAAAAATCATGCAATACCTCATGAGGTTCCCTCTCCATTTGATGAACAAGTTCTCCCATAGGAACATCTGCAGCGGTAAACTGTACAATATACATGTACAGTTATATATATATATATATATATTAAAAACTTTCAAATGAAAATGCACGTGTACATATATAAACTTATTTTCAATAATATTAAAAAAAGGAACTAAAGAAAACTTGTTCAAATGCTGTGGATGTTCCTATCTCCGTCGCTAGAGTCCGCGGATTAAAGAAATCTTCTATAGGAACCTAAATTCAAAATTTTTTAAATAACTCAAAATATAGATCTCTCTCTTTCTCTCTCTCTCTATATATATATATATATATCTCAATTTTTAATGGAAAATTTTGAGGTAGAATATATATATATATATAAAACTAACTTTTAAACATAAATTTTAAACTTGTGAAAAATTGTCCATACTTGTGGCTCATCTCCCAAGGAAGTAGAAGGTACATCTCCCAAGGAAGAAGAAGGTACCGCCATCCCAAAAACATCAGACGGAATCGATACCTGTTAAAACATTTTATCAAATTATATATATACATACATGTACATGTGTGGCAACAATTATTTATTTTAAAGTCACTTAAAAAACACTAACATTTGCCAACATATCTTGATGGTCAGACCCATCTGCATTGTTTGAACCAGAGGTCCCGAACGTGATATTAACATTTTTGTCACGCATCATGTGTGAGAACTGCAAATGGTGTTTTAACATATAATCATACATTTTTTTTAGATTAATGTACACATACAAATAAATGTATACATGTACATACACATGTATTTATTACAAATTATACACATGTATATGTAAAAATAATTTCAAACCCTAAGGTCACTAACACATACCGTTCCGGTGCCCTCTTCCTCATGAAAAATTAGGTCTTGCAAACCATTGCGACAATTTATTGCATATGTTCGGAGATCTTCAACATTCATGTTGTAAATCTCCTCATCTGTACAATAAAAAAAATTGGCACGTGCATTTTCACGTGCTCTTTGTCGATTTAAACAAAGATCGACTCCACTCAATCCACTATGAAAATTGTCGATCATAACATCCCTTGCTTCTTGACTTATTTGAGAAGTCGCATCCATCTCTGATCGCATAGTTTCGACTCGAAACGGTCGACTCACCAATGGTGGCTCAGGGCGAGGCAACTCTACATCTCGCTTAGCGCCCTTACGGTCATATAATCGACCTTTCCCTGGGCCAAAAAATTCTGAAGGAAGGTCATTGTAGTTGGGTTTCATACCCAAAAAAAATTCTGCATAAAACATTTGTGCAAAATAAACAGGAACCTCATCGTTCCATGGAAGCCTTCCATAGGCCGCAAGGTGCCTATCATACAAATAACGAGCTATGTCTGGGTGCTTGAAATATTGCACCTTCAACATTTTTCTTTTTGGCCCTTCCTTGTAATTAAACATTGACTTGGCCACTTCTTTTGTAACTTTTTGTTTTACGTCCTCCCATTTATCTGGACCCATTACTGTTTCTTTTCTCTTTCTCATCATTTCTACAAATGTTTCAGTCGTTCGCCCAAGATTTTTGTACACATTTACAATTTCGCCCAATGAATGTGTAACTATTTCAAGGCTTTGTCGACTCTCAGCAGGTAGAGACAAAGCCACGAGATCTCTTTGCAATTTTGCATGAAGTCTTTCACACCTTTGTAAGGTGCATTGTGCCATGTTGGTTTCCCATGGTATATCAGTAATCTCGGCCGGATAAGTTGTGCTGGGTTGACAACCTTCTTCTTGAATGTAGCGGGCTACCCTGCGTCTATTTTGACCACTAGTTGGAACATTTTCGGCCTCTGCATCAATACATATATAATTTCGTATATTAGAAAAAACACATGTAAAAAAAGTTGTACAAATTTAATAAAAAAATATTGAAATTCATGGCAACCTTGACGTTGTTGGTTAGCATCTTCTCCAACATGATCCTACTGAGAACTAGACCCAGAATGACCTTGCTGAGAACCAGACCCAAAATGACCCTGCTGAGCACCAGCAGCCATTAATTGGCCTTCAGGGGAATAAATATCACCCCCTTCACGCAACCTACTACCACTCATTGATGGCCCTCTAGGTTGATTTGAACCACCACCAACCTCTCGAGACAAGGGAGAAGCTTCATAAACAAATACGAATTTATAGTCAATTGAAAAATACATTCATGTGTACATATAAATACATATACATATATTCATTGATTAAATTGCGTGAACCATACCACGACTGGTTGAACCATGGGCACGCTCCATGGATGGAGTAGAAACCCTTCTCCTCTTACCTCCTAAAAATTAAAAAATGAAACTTATTAACAACTAATTTAACTCACAAAGTTAATAAAAAATAAATTCCATATGTACACACATGTATGGAGATTTAAGACTATATTTAAATATCGTGAACATCCCCCGATCCCTAAACCTCCATATGGGATTCGGCGGATCTTTGTCGTTCATCCTCCATGATATATATATCTATTGGTCGACATTTACACAAATAGATAAATTAGAAAATCAATTTTTAATTTAGTGTACACAAATTATGTAGAACACAACTTTCAAAGAAATAATTGATGTGTGAAACTCAATTTAATCGAAAAAGAATTCTAAAAATGGTAAGTTCACCAAATTGCTCTTTACATGGTGGGAGCACACTTCATATAAAATTTACCACTTATATACACTTTAGTTTGTGGGAGAAATGACACAGGTACATAGTTTTCCTTACAGTTGTTGTGTTTTATAGATATTAAAATGAAGAAATTCTATTTAGATCCATTCCAGAGATTGACTGTAGGGGCATTTACTAGATATGTCACCTTTCATAAAATATGAGATCCAGAGGCTACCTGGCCATTTACAGACTTTGCCTATAGAACTTGTAGAAGTAAACACTACAGGCATTAACAATATCAAAGAACGTTTTCATGCTCAGACATGGGAATGTGTCTCTTTCCCTATGCAAAAAAATAGTTCAAGGTAGTTAATCTTCATAGAAATGTCATCAAGTAGGTCAATGTGATCATCCCCAACTTACTTTTCATGAAATTAGGCTTGGAATCCTATACAACCTCGTGGATGGAGTTGAATGGGAAATAGGTCAAGGCCTTTACAAAATACATGCTAGTGAATAACACTTACTAGGTTATGCCAACAAATAAAGTGGGAGAAATTTTTTCTCCTCGAGGTTATCCAATTGGGTGTGTAATACCAACTTCACCCATTTCCTAACAAGTTTCTCTCTTAGGTTACAAATGTCTTCCACCTTATTAGTTATATATTTTTCAATTTCCCATGGATTCCTTGAATTTTTTCTCCTACCATCTCCCTCTCTCACTCCCCAAATTATTGTCATCAAACATGCCCCATTGAGGATCTAGAGCAATGTTTGCACCATACTTAGAACTGTCATTGTTGCTAATTGAAATTGGAGAGTCATGTACATACTAGATTGCTTGCTTAAGTGGCTCTTACTTGGACAATATCCTGAGATGAGTTTGACATGATGGTCATATGAGGTTGGAAGCTACTTGGTGTAATTTTCCTTATATCTTGAAAAAAATAGAGCAAAAATGTCATTTTGGATCATTTTTTATTAAAGCTTCTACATACAGCAGATGTTATCACAATTGCAACACAATCATGTTCCATGAGCATGAATTATGAATGTTGCAAGCCAAATTGCAAGGAAATTTGCATTCATTTTAGGCAAAAGAAGGCTATGAAATTAAGGTCCATGCTAGACCTTGATGAGAGGATATGATACCTTGAAGAGGCTACATCTTTTGGTGACGTCACTAATTGTTTCTCTATTATTGTGTTTGTTAAACCTTTTTATCCCAGAGGAGGGTGTTATCCAATGTGAATTTGAAACCCCCCTCACATTTTTCAATGAAGGTTCTATCTGAATGTTAGGGAGCTACACAAATTATAGAAATTCAATATGATGTGCCAAAAACTTTACAGACATCCCAAAAACATAAACCACCTATTATATGTCAATTAAATCTACATGGAACCAACAAGCAATATGGTAAAATATAGAATTACGAATCCCTTCAATTAGTAAAAAAAAAAAAAAATGAAGAAAGCACCCAAAGGACTAGAAATAACAATATAGTAGAGAAAAAGAATAGTATCTCAGCAACTATAATTGCAAGTCATAAATTAATATCATATATTCCAATTTCAACACTAAAAGCAAACTCAAAATAACATAAAAGCAAAGACAACATTGTTTTACATGTAAGTAAACATTGTTAATGGAAATATGCAACATGGATTGGCATAATCATGCCTTCATCAATGAAATTTCATCAGACTATTGAACAATTGTGCGCTAGAACAATATTTAAATAAGTTAAAAGAAAAAATTGACCTATATTGTACAGTTTATGGGACATAAATCAATATGTAGAAATATTCACTTGGTTTTTATAATTGGATAGAGGAATGACTTAAAATGACCTTGTATGTCTTCTCGTTTTAGAGCTCAAATTTTAGGAAGGATTTAAGTATCCACATTTCAAGAATCACTAGAAGAGGTTGATAAAGAATATAGGAAGACAAAAAACTAACCAGTGGTGTAATAAATGGATTTCTTGGGAGGTAGATTGGCATATGGACTTTTGGTAGCTAGAACTTTTCAAAATAAGTGAATGTATTTGAAAACCAAACCTCTAGTTTATTTTGGTTTAGACAAGGTCTAGAATTTGAAAAGTGAATTCCCTCTTTCTTCCTCTTACATGTCCAATGATCGGAATCTAGATTGAGGGAAAAAAATTTCCAAAATAAAAATTTTTCATTTTATTTGTTGTACACATGAGTTTTTAAAAGCTAATTAACTCATAAATTTCTCACAAAATACACTTAAATCTTGACACATAAACCCCTTCCCAATTGGCTAACTTTAGACGATCCTAAACACATTTTTATTTAACTGATGAGGGAGATAGCCCAACAAAACTAGTTTTTCCATATTCAAATCAAGTTGGTATCAAATTACAATTTAGATCATTTTAGTCAAGGTTAGTTAGAAGAATTAGCTATTGGTTTCTATCTTCAATTTCCTCTCAAAATGAATGTGTATGTGCTTTTGAGAGACACATTGGAGGAATAAGGCCCAAATTTTTGACGAAAATGGGCTATGAAAGTAAAGGGTTAAAGGCAAACATGTACAAGGCATAGTTGAGTACAAGGCATAGTTGAGCCAAATGTTGTTGAGGAAGGGCATAATTATTTGGGTCTTGGTTAAGAAAAACATGATGGAGAATGCTCCAAATCCAAGGAGGCACATGAAGCTGTTCCAAGAAGGAATTTTATTTCATGTTCATTACCTCAAGTTTGTGAAGTTTGTGTTCATGATGAATGGAAAAGTTTGACACCCACTTTTCAAGAAGATGTTAATAATCATGCAACTAATGAGAATGTAAAAGAAGAGGATGTTGAAAGCTCTAGAGTCATTGAATTCATTGCTAGTATTCAGAGGAGAGCCACTACCTCATCAAATTCGCCTCCTCAAGAAGGCGACAATGGTGAATGTTCAAGGTATAAATTTTCCTTTAATCAAATTTCTTTTGATTATGATAAACATGGTGAATATTCACATAAGATTTGGAAAAGAACCTACACATGTTCCTTTTGTGGTTTGAATAATCATAATGTTTATAGATGTTGGAAGAAGATATCCATGCACATGAAACTTTCTAAATAAATGAGGCAAAAAGTCAAAGGCCCATTGGACAAGGAAAATGATGTTGAAAATAAGATGCAATTGTTTATTACTCATTTCCATAAGAAAATTCACCTTGTAGACAAGTGTTGGACTTTGTATCCAACAAGTCATCCACGACATTTGAAGAAGGTGGAAAGAGATAACGACAAGAATGGAAAAGAGGATTCCATAATCGATGAGGGTCAAGATGACTCACATGATGATGAAGTGCAGCTAAAAGAAGCGCCATTGAAATGGTTTGGTAACGGATGGCTAGATTTTTTATCCAATTAAGGCCTTGCATGTATTTTGATGTTTCATGAATTTCTTTGCAAATTGAAAGCTACTTAGATGAAATATAGCTTAGATATGGCATTTGCAAATTATTATCTATTTATTGAACTAAAGGACATAAGTATTACACATGTTTAATTTACATTCAAATGCTTCTTTGATTTATCTCCTATAGCTTAATGTAATGTTAGATATATAATTTAAGTTGAAGGCCCATGAGATAAATATGAATTCTATGTGAAATTTGTATTGAATCATCTATTTGTTGTGTTATATGAACATAATTGGTACGCATATCTAATTTGCATTACTAATATGTCATGCTTCTTTAATTTATCTTTTATAGATGACTGGAGCATCCCTTTTTAATCTATCCCTTTTGACTTCGGATATGTGGGCAATACTCATCCGCATATTTTTCTATCATAAAGCAGTGAGTAAAATTGTATTCCATTTGTGTCAATGTTAAGGTTAAGCACATGGATTAAAGTTTTATATAAGATACATTGCCATGGTGTACATTTATATCTAAAGAGTCCAAAATCTCATTCAAGACCATATGTTTTGTTGATGTAGTTTGATTGGTTATATTGCATTGCTTTTGCAGTTGTTGTTGTGGGCCTTACCATCTAGTGATTTTAGGTAAAAAATTATTTACATGGAATTTTGAAGTATCCTAGAATGTTTATTATTTATCACTACTAGCTTTGGTGATTTAGTTGTTTGTTTTGATGTTGCTTGGTTACCCATATTTAATAGTTGTTCATGTTTAATTCATTGTTAAGGCTTTTTATTGGCCTTTCAAGATGTATTTTTCTCAAATCCATAATGGCTAAAAGAATGAAATTTAAAAGAGAAAAAGAGAGGTCATATGGAAAACAAATTGTTTGCAAGTGTTATTTTGAACCCATAGAACTTGCAACCCCAATATGGATACAATACTAAGTAATACATAGCCTCCTCATCTAACTTAGTCAGGGATTTGCAATACTATATTTGAGTTGGCTAGCTCCATTTCAAGATATTATAATGTTAGATTATTATTTCTATAGATTTTTATTATGGTAGTAAAATGTTACAAAAAACCGGAAACTACAAATAATATTATTCTAGATATATGTAAAAAGGACATGGTAGAGAAGATCAAACAATATTAAACTTTTCATAAATAGTTTAGATAAAAATACATTTTCTAATTTTGATTGTAAATTCTAAGGCTTAAAGAAATATATTTTCTAATAATTTTTTTTAATTAATAAATAAAAAAGAAACATTTTCAGTCAAAATCACATCCAACATATAATAAAAATAATAAAAACAATTTAAAACTTCATACACTATGACATTACTATGACAAAGAGCATAAAAATATACAAGCAAAAAATCCTTTTCTATAATAATGGAGAGCTTCAAATATACAAGAAAAAAATCTTTGAGCCTCCTTGTATCCCAGAGAAGAGTTGCTCAAACAATCATATTTTAAACAATTAAAACTTGGAGAAAATCATCTGTTTTTGAATTTCAATTATATAAAAAATTAGTCAAATATAAGACAAGAGTTACTCATACTATAAAAGTTTAAATAATATTAACTTTCAAAAAAAATATTTGTAAATGAACCAAAAAAAAATATTTATAAATTTCATTTACAGTAACTTAAATCCATATTAACACCTCTTGATAAATCTGAAATTAAATTAAATCTATATTACTTAATTTAATAGTTTAAATTCCTATTTGTGGTGTGCCAAATAGAAATATTCAAAGCAAAAGTTACAACTTACAAATATTACTCAAATATATCACAAAAGGAAATAGAATAACAAACATAATGGACAATATGAACCAAAGTATTATACCTTTATTGATATGGATGGATTCTTAATTACAAACATTTGGGTAAAATATGATGAAGCTTTGGGGGGATTTTAATGAAACACTTTGTGGAAAATATCAAAAGAGTTAAGAAAGTGGCTGCTAACTAGTCTAAAAAGAAGGCAACAAAAGATAAAAAGGATCTTTTAGAAGTAGAAGAGGTCATTTCTAGGCTTTTTGACAATAATGTAAATGCAATTTTTACTGAAAAAGACTTGCAGTCTTTGAAAATTTTGGAGGGGAGAAAGCAAGCACTATTAGAAAAGGAAACAGTTCAATGAAGACTTCAAAGTAGAGCCATCTAGTTCGCTGAAGGTGATAGCAACACTAATTTTTCTAGAAACATGTAAATCATAAAACCTACAACTAAGCTGCAGATTTGGAAACATATTACAGCCATGAAACAAGACTTTTATAATTTGATTAAGGAGAGGCAGATGTCGAAGTTTTCATCGAGAGAATTCAAATCCATCCATGGTGTCAAGAAAATGGTATATAAGAGGGTAATGAGCATGCTGAAGATGAGATTTATGTGGGGAAGCTAGAGGCAAGCGTCATAGATAGAAAAGAAAAGAAAAGAAAAGAAGATGATCCAATCCTGCAAAGTAAGCTACCTAATTGCACACTCTTTTTGCATTTTTTGCAAAAGAGTCGAATGGCTCAAAAAGTGCTCCAAATAACATGGGAGAAGATCGGCTATCCACTATAAAAGTCTTTTCATTCATGAATGTGAAAAAGTGGAGCAACGATAAATGACTGACGTCAAAAATCTGTAAAGAAGGGATGAATTGTACATTCAATCAATGTACATACAACATACAAATTATATATGTTCATATCATGTTTCTGCCCAAAGCATATATTCATTGATATCGATGGTATCTTACATCGCTTCGTTGCTAATGAGCTAAGTTGTTTCTGCAAATGATGCGTGTACACCCCAAGTGCAATAATAATACCAAACAAAGTAATTAGGCCATGGAAAAGATAATTTGATTACGACTGTTAAAATTGGTTTTTAATTTTTTCTGAGATGAGTTTGCAATACCATCGTCAGCTCCTGAGTAAGGATAATATGTGAGTTTTGATTGATGGATGAAGTTGCTACAATTTAACACTTTGCTAGGGACTGTAATGATGAGAATGAGACACAAACTGTAAAACAAGAAGCACTGTAACGATGAGCATGAGACACAAACGCCAAACTGCAACTTGCAAGAACTCTTGTAATTTTTTTTAATACACAACACAAAAAAATTTTGACAGTCATAAATTCACTGAAAACGTAAATTTATAGTCACAGCTCTAAATGAAAAACTGCAAGAGCTCTTGTAAATTTTTTTAATATGTAGCACAAAACAAATTGACAGTCATAAATTCAATAAAAACGTAAATTGACAGGCACTGGAAAAAAACACCCGAAGAAAGTAGTCATACAAGTTGCAACATACCTGATGAAAGGAGATGAACATACCCGACGAAAGGAGCAACAGTGCAGACAGGAGGAGCAACAGCACGGACGGGAGCAGCAACAGCGTGAACAGAGTAGCAACGACAGTGACAGAAAACATGCGAATAATGAAACCGGTAAACAAACCAACTTTGCGGGCGATTTATTTATAGAAAGTAGTTCGGTCGAACTATTTTAAAAGTAAAAGTTCGGCCGAACTCACAGTTCGGCCAAACTTTTTTTAGAATTTTGGCCGAACTTTTGTTTCCGATTTTCCAATCTCTGGCAAAATTTTTGTTTGCCCGCGCCGTCAGTGTGCCTTAAATCTAAACGGAAACACGAGTTCGGCCGAACTTTCTAAGAAAGTTCGGCCGAACTTTCTAAGAAAGTTCGGCCTAAATATTACATAGTTCGGTCGAACTTTATAAAATGTTCGGCCAAACTATTACCGAAAAAAGTTTTCGGCACCTGATTCTCACAAAAGTGTAACCCAGCTTCACGTTTCCACCCATATGTGAACCGTATCTCTCTTCATGATGTGTCAAGTAGCCTCGTCAGTTCATGTGTATTTCTTTTTCCAGTTCCGCCATATTTAATTCTAATGAAGACATTATCGAAACAATGACCACCCATGAATTTCCTTGGGATGATATGCACCACTGTGTGTACTTCGTTCCGTAGTAGTCCCATGACTAGTATGCTGTGGACTCTAAAGACTTCATCTCATATGAGGTCGATTGGTTTAGAAATCCCATTCATGCACCCGATGCTTTTTTAGAAGGAAATATGGAAAATATATCTCCTATCATTAAAATTAACATTTCCGATAAACCTGGGGTAAAAGAAAATATTATCTTGGGGAAACATTGCACCCCAGAATAAATTGAGGCTTACACTAAGCTATTCAAAGAATTTCGTGATGATTTTTCCTGGTCCTATTCAGAGATGCCCAAACTTGATCCCACTATTGTCCAACACCATATTGATACATCGCCCGATGCCAATCCTGTTTGTCAAAATTTGAGATCCATTAATACTTCCAGACGAGAGGCTATCAAAGTCGAAACTGATAAGCTCAAGCAAGCCAGTTTTTTCTATCCTATTGAATACACCACTTGGGTTTCTACCATGGTTCCTGTTCTCATGAAACAAGGCATCATCCGTGTCTGCACTAACTTCCACGACATGAACAAAGCTTCTCCCAAAGACGACTTACCCACACCTTTCATCGACCATATCATAGATGAGTGTTTAGGGAATGAGGTTCTATCATTTATGGATGGTTCTCCATGTACAACCAGATAGTTTTTTTTTTGTGCTGATTACTTAAAAACTACATTCATTAATGTGTGGGGAAATTTTTCTTATAAGCCTTTATGTTGTTCCACCTAAAGAATGTTGGAGCCACCTTATAGCAAGCCATTTCATACTATTTCCATTATTTGGCTGATATTATCCTTGCCTATCTTGACAACCTAATTACTCATTCGAGGCATCAGGCACAGCACCTCCATGGTTTGTGCATTATATTTATGTGATTTCGCAAGTATAATATCTGTCTCAACCCATAGAAGCATGTCTTTTGCATTCCTGTTGGCCGTATTTTGGGCTTAATTGTGTCAGAATATGGTATAACACTTGATCCCCTCAAAGTTAAAGCCATTTTTGACCTTCCTATTCCTCGTACCTTGTGCCAATTACAAAGCTTCCAAGGCAAAGCTAACTTCCTTCGTTTCTTTGTCCCAAACTATGCCAATACCGTGTATGGGTTTCTAAGACTCGTACGATCTACCATTCCATTTCTTTGGGTTGACCATGCTCAACATTCTTTCGATGCCCTAAAAAATGCTCTCAATTTCGTACCCTTGATTATTCCTCCTAACTTTGAGAGGGATTTCCTCTTGTACATATCAGCTTCGACCCATTCAGTCGCCGTAGTCCTTATCTAGGAATATGACACCAGAAACGAATAAGTTATCTATTATGTTAGTAAGAACATTGTGGGTCCCCCTGTGTCCTACTCGCATGAAGAGAAGTTGGCACTCGCCGTTGTGTTCTTTATCCACAAAATTTGTCATTATATCCTTATGCGTTCCACCAAGGTCATGACCAATAACAACCCTATGGCTTTCCTATTGAGTATATGGATCATTAATGGGAAGTATGATTGTTGGATTGTTATAATTTAGGAGTTCGATTTCAAATTTGTCACAACCAAGAGTAAGAAAGGTTTAGCCCTTGTTGAACTCATTTCTAAATTTCCTACTGGTACGCAAGATCTTTCGGTTAATGATGATTTACCCCATGAACACTTTTTCACCATTACTTCAGATGACCCTTGGTATGGTGACATCCTTACCTAATTGTGAACCCAAAAATTCTCTTCCCATCTTGATCGTGATGCTCGACAACGTATATGACACCAATCCCCCTGCTATCTTCTCATTGGTGATGATCTCTATCATTGCGGTGTTGATTATATCCTTCATCATTGTCTCACGCATGCTGAAGCTGAGAAATTCCTTAATGCCTGCTATAGTGGTGCTTGTGGTGGAAAACTCTCCGGTTTAGCTACTAGCCAGAAAGTCATGCGCATTGGGTTATTTTTTCCTTCTCTTTTCGGTGACTGCACTGAAGCAGTCAAACACTATTCCAATTGCCAACAGTTTTCCCCAAAGGCACGAGCTCCTCCTGCTCCCCTCCATCGTGTCATCTTTTCCAGTCCCTTCTGTATGTGGGCCATTGAATTTATGGAGTGTTGAACTCCATCTACTGGTAACCACAAGTATATCATTGTAGCAGTTGAATATTTCACCAAATGGGCTGAGGCCATGCCAATGTTCAATAACATGACAACTCTTATGGCCCTGTTTTTCTTTAACCATGTTATTGCTCAATTCAGGGTTCTGAAACAATTGGTATCCGACCATGGCCGACATTTCAAAGAGGAGACATAGCATGAGCTATCCTCTTTGTTTTTCTTTGAGCACCAACACTCATGGTCCTATTACCCCCAATTTAATGGTCAAGTTGAAGCGGTCAATAAAATACTTACAACTATTCTTCAACAAATGGTGAACATGCAAAAAAACAAATGATGAACATGCAAAAAAACAAATGACACCTTATTCTCTTCCCTTCTTTGTGGGCCTAAAGAACTTATGTTAAAACTGCCACTGGGTTTACTCCTTTCAACCTTGTTTTTGGTGAGGAGACAACCATACCGATCGAGTGTGAAATACCCTCCCTTCATTTAGCTATTGAAATTCTCCCTGAAACCCAATATTTAGAAAAAAGACTTATCATGCTTGAGCATGGTTCTGAAGACCAATATGACCGAAAATTCCACCCTCGTACCTTTCACAAAGGCGGTCTTGTTCTAGTGTATAACCAGGCTCATGATGTACTTGATCATGGGAAGTTCAAACCATTATGGCTACGACATTACATCATTAGTAAGGAATTTGGAAAGGGGGCATACCTTCTAGAGGATTTCGAAGGCCAACTCCTTCCTAACCCTTCTAATGCACTCTACCTCAAAATATTTTACCCATAGCACCTCCCATTGAGATGCGTTTTTTATTTCTGTCATGAATTTAGGTAAATTGCATTATTCATCATCTCATTTGTTGCCTTGTGGTGCCTTTCATATGGATCCAACATCCACACCATATATCGTCTCTGCTAACGGTGCTTGTCACTTCTCCCAGAATTTGGCTTCGACAACCTGGGCGACTTTTACCCCCATGCATTCTTTAGTCCTCTCCAATGGCATATGCATTGGATCTGCCACCAATAATCAGGCTGAATAGTATGTAGTGATATGTTTGTTAGTCTTTTCCCTTGATAATCACATCCTTCGTCTTCATGTTTGTTTATATTCCTTGTTTCTTTTCATGCAATCGAATGGTGTATATTATGTTTCACCATGTCCTTTTTAGAATATATTTACAATTGAATTTCTCAGTGCATGAATTTGAAACCATTACATTCAGTCATGTGCCTAGAGCCCATAATCACTATGTAGATATAATTGCAAAAAATATTCTATATTGGCACTTATCACATGCATTTAATGCAAGACAATAATCATAAAACAAATGGAGAACCATATACTCTTCATATATAAAAATATGCATATCCATCATATGTGTCTACAAAATCATAAATTTTTTGGAGTCCTCTACTCTAATACATCTGACATTCTCATAGCATGTTGCAAAAATCAAAGATGGGGGCACCATACACCCCTACATGTAATCAATCTTTGGAGGGTGCTGAGCCAATCGCTCGGCTCCTATAGCACACAAATATCGCATAGCCTGCATGGTCATCCCCATGTGCCGCATAATACCTCGACACTCTGAGGGTAGCTCGACACATGCCTCGATGTAAAAGTCATCAAGATCATGCCAACCACACTTTGATACCCCAGTCATCAAAAACTCACATCTGCGGTGGAAATCCTCCAACAGAGCCTCCAAGTTAGGTCTTTGATCCCCTCTCACTCCACTAAACTCTATAGCTCCAGATGCTATGGGTCGTCCCATATACTCGGCTGGTTTCACCGGTGCTATATATACATACCAAAAGTAAAGAATCAGTACCAAATACATAATTATAAAACTTTACATACACCATAAAATATAAGAACTTGTCACTTACCATCTAGTCCCCATGCCCAACTGGGCAGAAGTGGCAACTTCGGCTCCCCTTGATATTTCATCCCATTGTATGGATACTCATCTATATACAACGACATCTGATCCTAATGTGCGAAGAACTTGGGTCTGAACACCTGTATGAATCCCATGCCTCCTCCTCTCCATAGTAGCTGCCACGAGTGCCACATCCTGGGCTCTCGCGAGCCCCCATCCTAGATATGTACATGAGGCAGAAGTGTGGGGATCCTCTCGAAGAATAATGAGCACAAAACTATAGAAAAAAAGAAATCATTGTTAACCTGTCACTTGCATAGCAAAAAATATCGTTTCAATGATGCCAACATCATTTGGGCCCACCCATAGTAGGTCCCAATTAGTACACTCTCAACTAACATCATCTACCCCCTAGTGATGTGGTGGAATGTCTTGTTTCCTAGGATCCGCAGTACTATTGTGGTGTTAGCTCGAGTCTTTAGCCTCTCTATATCACCGATCAATATAGTCGTGCCCTTGAAATGAAAATATAGTTAGGAGTGATGTTATATGACCTCTAATATGTTCTGCCCCTACGGTAATATAGGTTGGATATTTCCCACCACTTGTAGTGTCGGGAGACCGATCAAGAAATATATGTCTTGTATAATTAACTCGATCCAGTGCCCCAGCACTACAAAGACCTCTAGGTCTAGGTCCCAGTAGATGACTATCATGGATACCAGGGGCTCCCCTGCCCTCATCAATGGGTTCTCAACCAACTTTAGAACCCCATACCTCTCAAGTGCGCCTTCGACCACTTGGTCCCCCTGAATCTCTGAACGAACTGCATCAAAATCTCTCCCTCTCCAGTTGATCTTTAACTCTACCATACCTACACAAACCCAACATATTTATTAGTTCAAAGAAAGAAAAACTAGACAAAACCATCAAGCCCCAGTTCCCAACGAAAAATAGGTAATACCCCACCTTTTTCACTGACTCATAGTTTTCTGGCTCTTTACCTGCGAGCTCACAATTTTCCCCTCTAAAAACTGTGAGCCAACTTGTAGAACAAGGCCCAGGAAGTGAAAGCCAACCATGAGAAATGAAATGGTGTTGTTCCTGGGCTTTGGGCACCTAATCTGAAATTATAATCCACTAAAAATGAAGAGTAAGGTTAGGCCAACTACCTTCAAATGGAGAATCTTGATTCCAGCGTTTGGTTTTTCCGCTACGGATGCTGCACGATTTAGGGAATTCTCCTCCCCTCCACGTTCACCACATCTCCAATATGAAAGGAATTGAATGGGAGAGAAATCGCCATATTGAAAGAAAAACCATAATTTTTCTTTCGCCAATTGCGACCAAACCGTAGCATGGTTGGAAAGCTTTGACCGAGCTTTAAAATGGGTATCCTTTTGTTTTTGGTGATTTGATACTTGACTGGAAAGCATTTTTTCCAAGAAGGGTCACTTCACCCCCTCTCAAAATCAAATTTCTTTGCTTGTGCTACTTGTACTTGGGGCACCACTTTTCCTTCATACTTTTCATCACATGTGTTCATTTTTGTCATGATTAACCATCTTTTTCTCATTTTTTTATGGTCCCCACAAGGCCTATTATGTGTAGCAGCATCATCGATTCACCCTTGATCGGAGCATCCGATTTGAGTCACCATCACATTCATGGAGTCTGTCCCAAGTCCCTTTTCCTCTAGTTATAGTATTCCATCAATTTTTTCCTTGTACCTCTCTAGTGTAGCCCATTTTGGCCTGCATTCATATTGTCTCCCTTCCACTCAAGATTCGAGTTAGTCACTGCTAGGTCATCTATTATTTTTATTCTCTTACAAGGGAATTCGTCCATTTTCTACTCAGTATCCCCCATTCCATCATCATCCCTGGTTTCAGTCCATTAGTCACTTTATTATGATCTCTCATGCCTTAGTTGAGGATTCCTCATTGCCTCACGAATGCTAGACCTCCTTCTATCCACATCAGTACATTCATTCCAGAAGACAGGTCTAGAGGGTAGTGTATCTTGGTTCCAATTTCTATTCTTGTTCGATGCCTTGGATCAGGCAAAGGGACTCCTCAGTGCCCTTTGAATTGATTGTTTCTCATCCATCTCCTTATTGCATGATTAAGATTTATATGGTTGATAGTTCACTGATTGAGCAGATTGTTCCAGCAATTCCCATGTGTGTGTGAGATGTTTCAGACCTCATGAGTGGGTGGCCCTTCAGGTAGCCCCCCACATGCCCAGATGACCTCATATTATGCTACAAACTCATATGCAGCTCCGCAGATTTGAAGGGTTCGGTTCTAGCTACTTGTAGCGCCTATAGCATGCATCTATCACTCAAATGATCCATTCATATTTTTAGAGTCCTTTCCTATTTATTAGGACTTATTTGGTTGTTATTTTGTCTCATGTAATCAGATATTATTATATTCACTCCTCGTAACTGTCCCAGGTGCAGTATGTATGTGGGATCCATTATATTTTCGTCTGGCCCATTTTATGCTAGCATGTCATGTACCATTTATCATGTACTTTATGGCTCAGTCCCATTTTGTTGGGCGCACCATTATTATTTGTACTTTTTCATCTCTGTGGGCATAGGTATGCCTTCCCCACCTCATTGAGAACATGTACCCAAACATTAAAGGAGACTTATATCGTTTGTAGGTCTCGCCCCCTCAGGTTATTGTCCTCTTTCGCTTCACTACATCTATGTATATCTCTCTCTCTCACTCCCCTTCGATGTCTTTTGATTGTGTTCTTCCATCTTACTTCAGTCATACGAACAACTTCTAATGCTTGCATGTTGGGGGGCAATCTGTTACACCAATTTTTGGTCATCTAACCATTTAAAATTATATGGATTGAAGTACACCATGTAAGACCAATTTTACCATAGCAAAATTTCTTTCACTATAAGAAATAATTTAATAAACTATATTTTATTAAGTTATTTATGGTTAAAATAAGAAATCCCGTGAGGAATAATTAAATAATTCATTATTTCTTTTATTTTCCTGTAGGAATAATTAATTAAACCACTTTTTAAATAATATTCTTGGTCATATTTAACCCAATTAATGAGAAATAATTAGATAAATCATTATTTTTCTTATTTTTCTCTAGAAATAATTCATTAAATCATTATTTAGCTATTATTCCTTATTAAATTTGACTAAATCACATAGAAATAATTAAACAATTCAATATTTTTTAAATTATTCCTTAACCCCATTCTTGAAATAGTAAATAAATCATTTATTTGTCTATTATTTCTAAATAAAGGTATTAACCAATTTAAATTCATTTTCCCTCCAACAAAATATAATAAAATATTCAAAGCAGTTAGATCTAGATCTTGGTTATCAATATTTTATTATTCACAATTATCAAGGATAACTCAATATTTTGTTATAAATAGGAGGGTTTTTCATTCATTATTCACCTTGATAATTTTTCCATCATCATACTTTGATCACTTTCATTGTCATGCTCTAATCATTATCATTTCTGCTATTATTTTCTTCCTTCTTCAGTTCCCACAGATTTCAACACATCTTGGGTTTTCTACACCATTGAGAGAGAGAAACTTCTGGGTCTAAAGTGTTGAGGACAACCAAAAACCCATCGCATTGAGGGGGACTGGTAACATCATTTTTTGTTCCCTTCCTAGGTGTTAAGACATATAAATTCTTTATATATCTTGTCTTGTCCATTGGATATCTAAATCGGATTCTTATTTATTTTACTCTTTAACTTATTTTACTGCATAGGTCTGGGTTTTTGCTGCATTTCTTTCAAGTATCTATTGCAGATATAAGGAAGTTAAAAAACCATGTTTGTTTTTAGGGATGTCTGTCACACATAGCTAAAGTAATATCTTTTCGTACACTTGCATTAAGAATTTATGCTAACAATTGAATTTTCCAATGAAGGTGAGCTTGTATCCTTAATGTTAAAGGATTTCTGCAAAAATATGATTTATCTTCCAATGTCTTCAATATAAATATTTGATTGAAAATATTATCTCCTTGATAATTGAATCTTTTGAATGTGCCTTTGAAGGCCTTCTTGAGATGATTTGAGAATCTTCCTTGAAAAATTATTTGACCTTTCAATGTCAACTTTGATTCTTGATTCCTTGAGTGTCTCCTTGTCAAGTAGCCCTTGTTTTCAGCACCTTAGCTCTAAAACCATGTTTAGAATTAGGTAGGTCTAGGTTTAATTCAGATTCTCTTCTTGATAATTACTTGTGAGATCAATTCTTTTACTTATGTCTTCTCTTCTTAACTTATTATGTGTTTCATCAAGTCAATTACCAAAAACAAAAGAGACTCAAGTTTAGGCTCTTCAATCCAAGGACAAAACCTCTCCCTCTTGGATAGGAAGGTGTTGAGGCCTCAAAAATATGTAGCAACAACAAGGGGGACAACCAGCTAGTCCAGACCTTAAAGAAATTCCTTTTCCATTTAGGATAGTGGCTCCAACTTGGTGTAATGGGACCAGTTTCCTAGATTTGGGTTTTTGTATGGTTGTTGGGTTTCTCTCAAATGATTTTCATGAAGAATAACTAAAAAACTAAAACAAATTTATTCTAAAATGAAAAACTTTGAATTAAGTATAATCTAATCTAACCTGGGATAATGCTAATTTTATGTGATCTAGAATGATATCTATTTAGTCTGTGATGATTTAGATCAATCACAGACTTAATAGAATTAATATTTTTGTAGGATAATTCTTTTGAAAAAATAGTTAATAAAAAGAAGGTGTTAAACATATCGCATATATTCTGATGATCATATATAAAACAAACCAATTTCTATTGTTATATTGTATAATAGTGCAACTGATATTTCAAACAGAAATAATTGATTTCATACATAATTCACGAAAGCTAGACTTATCACTAATTTTTAAAACAGAGTTTAGCATACATGATAATAGTACGATATGTGTGGTGTCTTGTTCATTTGATCAGCAATAATAGGCCATAATCAATTCTTCTATCAATAAGTCATTCAGAGAATAAAAAAGTGCATCAACAATGATCAACAAAATGATATATAATTGAAAAGACTGTGTTCCATCATTTTATCAAGGCATCCACAAACTTACAATAAAGCATTCTTTGTAAATGTTCTTAATAAAAATTATGGACCCTTCTTTAAATGCATGATAAGGGTTTAAATACTACATTAATTACTTACAAAAATAGATTTATACAAAATATATTATGAGGTGGTTTCAAACAACCTTCCTCATTCCTAGTATCTCTTCGCTAAAATTTAAATTATTAAAACCAAACTAACTCATGATCATGCTCGATGGTCGGTTACTACCAGCTCTGCTTTTCTGCTCACAAATATCAGACATTGGTTGAACTTGTGGAGGCATTCCGAACTGTGTCTTCATATGTCCTGTAAATATAGCATCAAGTAAAAGTGGCTGAATTTTCTGTATGGAATCTAGAGAAAAATTCATTGTCATTATTTGATTATGAGGCTTAACCAGTACCTGCCATTATGCTTCCCAATAATTCTTTTTCCGTTGTGCAAGTGTTTCTTCTTGGAGTTGACCTGTGTTTTTCCAACTTTGCTCTAAATTTTTGAGATCAACAATCGATTTTTGATTTCCTTCCTTAATTAAACTGGAGGTATGCAACATGTGGCTAATCATTTTGACCATACTCTTTGATATACCCGCTGCTCAGGATATGGAAAGTTATGCCTATTTTACCTGTGCATCCTAGTTATTAAAGAGAATATCTTTAAAATTTTCTTTGATATTTTTGGGACTTCACTTTCTCCCCTCCTCTGAATCCTGCCATTCAATATAATCAGAAATTTTGGTATTGATTTCATTAAACTCAATTCTCTGGTCAATGACTGTATTAGTCAATTGTTCACTAATTTCCAAGTGTGGGATTATGTCTGACATTTGTAAGACAAACAAGTTTTGTTGTTTTGAGAGTAAGGCATTTAATTCCAATGCTTCTTTTATGAATTCCTCTACAGTAGGAATGCCTTCATATTTTGTAACATCTTCTCTCAATTCTTTAATCAATGTGTCCTTGTTGCATAAGTCATTTTCATGAATTATCTTAAGCACTTCCATATCTTGCTGAAATTTGAAGAGTTGATGCTCAACCTTTTGACTTAGACTTTTCCTTTCTTCATTGAGTTGTTGTTGTAGCTACATGATTTTATCATCCTTTTGTTGAACCAAAATGGATACTTTGGCTGCCTTATCCATTGTTGCAATATTTTATGCTCCAGAAAATTGTGATAGCCAAGTTAGATGATTTGAAGGAGTGTCTTTCCATACAACTTCCATAACTTCATTTCTTGGGGGTGTTTCAATCCTTCTTATTTTTCTTTGTTTCCTGACTACAACTTTATGAAGAGGGCTGTAGAATACATCTAGTGGAGCTATGTCAGTCACCTTCAAAACAATTTCATCAGTAGGAAATGTCGGAATGACTTCTGTATCTTAGGAGGTTATCCTGGGACTTTCAATGATTTCTTTTGCTGAAACTATTTGTCCCTGTGGAGTCTGAAATTATGTATTTTTCCATGAAGATGATACCTCTCGGGTATTTATCAATGTATTGCTAATTGAAGTCCAAAATTTATCTAGTTCTTTTTTATTTTGTGAATCTGATTGTTTTGTTCTGATTTTGTTTCTTGCTTCAGTCATATAACTAGTAATCAAGACATTTTGAGGGATATGTTTGAGTATTTGTTCTTTGTATTCATTGAATCTCTGTAATTCTACTGGACTCAGATTTAATTTGACAAAATTTTGGACTTCTTAAAAAGTTCCAACAGATTGCAAAATGTCTTCAAATCTATCATCGATGTGTATGATAGGTTTGATTTTTCTGACTGAGTAAATTTGTTAGCAATCTTTTGTGGGTTGAATTTCCTTGAGGGTAAACCGGGGAGCTTCAAAAGCTCAATCTTCTGACATTATTTCAATGCATGATTGAAATTGTTTAGGGAGAATGTACCACACTAAATTGGAAAGATTGGCCATAAATATTTTTTACTATCTTTTAAATATTTAGTGAGCCCATTACCAACCATTTGGTAAGCCACTTCTCTCACCATTAATTTATCTAAAACATACAAAGGAAGAACATGTGGAGGAGTGGAGATTCCAAATAGCTTGATGTATGGAAATGATTCTTCAATAAAAAATCTCCCTATCATTTGAAGATATGTAATGGATTCCTTAGTGAACCTACGGCTCAATCTGTCAAACATTAATTGATGTTATGGTAATACAACTCCGTAACATAGCCTGTGGAAATGTGGTACATAATTATGTTCCCATATCTCTTTATGACTCAAATGAATAGGGGTAGGATCCTCGGGAGTACATTTACAACCCATAATTAGAAACATGGTAGAAAAATAGATGGCATCAAAAACATATGCACTCATGAAAAATCGGGGGACGGGTTTGGAGGAAGAATCTCTTCTCTAGAAATATTCATTAATCGCTTTAGCTATATTTTTTGGAAAGAGTGGTTGCCCAATTCGTGATGTGGAAATTAACACAGGAGTCAATCAAGGGAAGCCAATTTATAGAGAACTTGGTATTATCAGGGAGACCATATAATTTTCATAGCATCATTACTGCATAGTTGTAGGGATTTTCGAGTGAAGCGATAGGATACAAACCTGATTTCACATGTTTAAACTTGTTATCCAGTTTCCTCCAACCTTGAATTTTCTTGAAAGGGTCCTCATTGTTCTTTGGAAAATTTTCAACAAACCTATTATCATAGATGTCTTGTTGGTCTGGTAGCTTGTACATGACTTTCTGGTAGCTTGTACATGACTTTCAAATCTTCAACTCTGAAAGAGCCTAAGATATCATTATTAGTGGTTCTGAATTGTCTGTCCCTAATTGTTGAATTGTCAAGCACCCACCTAATCATGTCAGAATATGGTAAAAGAGTGTCCCTTACTGCTATCCTATGAAGGAAGGAGCATGCAATATCTTTAAACTGTAAACTTGAAGGTCTTGCATCATCAGCAGTTTCCTTGACCTCCACTACTTCAGGTTCTTCATCTTCGAGAATATTATAGATAGCTTGCCACTTTGTAGCACCTCCATCTGCAGTGCAAACAGTATCTGAGACTATAGGTGACATTTATGTGTATTCCAATTCTGCAACAGTCCATTTTCCATGCTTCTGCATTACTTTTCGGATGGACATATCTTGAAGGAAAATCCCTATTAAAGATAGAGTAATGATTAAATGATGGAAGATATATTTGAAATGACCAATTTTTAAAGAAAAGATCTGGGAAGTAACTGTACTATTAATTAATCATAACAAATCTTAACTGCTTGCATTAGGATGATAAAACATACTTTATTGTTTCTGACATGATTTATTTTCACGTAAAAAATTTATTAAACCTTTCAAATTGATCACATCACATTTTTTTTGAACCTGTCTTTATGAAGCACATTAATTTTTATTTATGCGATATGCGATTTCGCGGTATCGCGAAATCACAAAATCGTAGTATCGGAATATCGCAATATCGGAGTGTCGCATTATAGGAGCTTTGGTAATAACTGCTTAAATTTTAAAACGTAAATCCACAATGTGTGATTTATGATGTCGCTTGCGTAATTCAAATCAGTGATCGCAAAATTGGGATTTCGTTGTTTTGTTGCTTAACTTTCGATGAGAAAATATTATGCGGGATGCGATTTGCGATATGGTAATCACAAGGATGTTTTATTAATTTATTTTTTGTTTATGTTTTTATTTAATAGAAAACAATTTTTTTGGAGTTTGATTTTTTATCTAAAATGTAAAAATACGTTTATAAGAAGGGTCCCTATTTTTATTATCAAATGTTTAGACTATTTTAAAAAACAAAAATGGGGGGAGTTGTTGCATAGCACAAAAATTGGCGATTCACTTGGGAGAACGAGATATCTCTGATTGGTTTATTTTGATATTTCTAAACTTTTAAAACAAGAAAAGGATATAAGAATAAAAATAGTACGATTCATGAATTAAACAATGTTTTTTCATAATATAATCTATTTACCTATCTCATTTATTATTAATTAACCCCTTCAGTGATAATACATAGGTATATTTATCAGTCAATACTCAGATTTAAAAAGATAAAGTAGGTATTCTCTAAAATTGGTTTCATAAATTTTTACTCATTTATCACAAATAGAGCCACTATTTCTAGCGGGCATTTATAGCCTTGACAGAGTTATCCTTTTACCAATAATAACTCATAGTCCCATCTGAATTTGATTTCTTATTTCAAAATATAATTTGACATGTAATTGAATTTCTTTTTCCTGACACATTTTCAAAATCATCGTCTAGGTTTGGTGGCCTGATAGTGACAATATCATTCAGTGATATTAATTTAGACTGAACAAGTTGGATCGTAATGAGACCCCTTGTCTATTGTTTTTTTATAATCATTTAGCTATTAATATGTTGTAGTATGCAGTATTGGTAATATCAATCTAGATTATTTCTCTATGATCATGATAAACAAGCTCGTGATGAGACTTATTTCCTTTTGAATTTGTACATCGTATATATTTCTTTTTCTTTTTTGAATTTTATTTTGAAGAATATATTTTATCAGATGGGATGAATCATTAGCTCGTTTAAGAGTTATGGATGATAATTATAGAGTTGGTAGATCCTTTTTTGTAGAGAACCCTTGCTAAGTTAAAAGTTTCCTTTTTTGACTGATACATAACAACTATATTTTATGATGTCAAGAGTCTTTTCCGAAAGTAAATGCCTTTAGTAAATTTAAAATTATTTCAAAATAAATAAATTTTATTCAATTCTCATAGTTATAATCATATTTTTACTTTACTTATTTATAGAAGAGAAAGATCAAAATAATTTATTAAAAATTTTGAAAATTTGAATCAACCCAAAATGATGTTATTTTCAACTTTTATTTTCCTAAAGCAAAATAAAATTTAAAGCTTGATTTCTAAGAGACATATTTTTTATGCATTTGACCATCAGGCAAGGAATCTTTCTTACCTAATAAATCTTGTAACAAAAAGGTGGATAATCCTATTTTTTCTATGATTTGAAATGGACCAAGCCATAATCATTGGAATCTAGTATGCTTACCTTTTTCCTTATGTTCCTTATCCCATTTCAAAATAAGGTCTCCAATCTCAAAAGTTTTTGAAGTGGTAGATGTTGTGTCAAACGAGACTTTTACTATTTTTTGATGATGAGTATGTATAGCTTTTTCCTTTTCTTTCTGTTCTTCCATTTTAAGAATTTGATCTTGTCTAAGTTGAATGGAAAATGAAGGATTTTCATCAATAAATTTCACTATGGAAAATGATGGTATTGTTATATTTTTGGGTAGAATTTCTTCTTTCCCATAAACTAACACAAATGGAGAAGTACCTATTGAAGCTTTCTGGGTGATTCTATCTGCCCAGAGAGCGAATAATATTGGTTTCTACCAATTTTTATGATTTTTTTCTACAGTTCGTTTTATGATTCTAATGAGGTTTTTGTTTGTAGATTCAACTAATCCATTACCCTGTGGATAATAGTTAGCTTACTATTTTAATTTCAAACCTCTTTTCAAAGCGAATTCTATCATACAGTTTCCAGAAAAGTAAGATGCATTGTCAAACATCAAAGTTGATGGGAGGCCAAACCTCGTGATTATTAACTGATCAATAAAATCTATAATATTTTTTGTATTAACCACCTTTAATAGGATAGATTCTACCCATTTTTTGAAATAATATGTTGGAGTTAGAATATACTTATGTTGTTTAGAATATTTTGGAGTTATTTCACCTATAATATCTAGCCCCCATTATTCAAATGGTTGTTGGATATTTACTGGTTGTAGTGGAAATGCTGCTTTCCTTTCTCTTTCTGCTGTAGTTTGACATACTTTGCATTTTCTCGTGTATTCATGTGCATGTTTAAAAAGAGTTGGCCAATAGTAACCAGCATGCAGTATTTTATGGGTTGTGGTGTTTCCTCCGAAATGGCCTCCAGCTAGTCCATCATGTAATTCATGCAATACTTCTTCAGCTTCAGTTTTCTCTAAACATCTCAATAATACAGAATCATAATTATTTTCTCGTCCTAAAGATGGATCCCCATTGGGATTCCAAACGTCAACAATTGTTTTATGATACTGTGGATAATCCGAATTCCGCAATCATAATTCTTCCTAAATAACACATCATCTATGAGTTGATATTGATTTTCTTTAAGCCTCAGAGCACGCTTTACTGTATAATTGAGATATAATGGAGCATGTTAGCCACCTATAAAATTTTTCATAGCAAAAGGTGGTTAGAAATTTTTGGAGCCTTCAAGGAACAAATTTTATTGCTAAAAAGTGTTGGCCCTTGAAGACTCCTGAAGGCCTCATGCCTCTGTCCAAATCTTCAGTACTGTTCCTATTTTATACTCAGAATTTCTGTTTTTTCCATGAGTGAGAAAGACTGCTGTAAAACCATCATTCCCCCCCCCCCCCCCCCACCTCTTCCAAAACTAACCTTCATCCTGCTCCCCTTTTTCTCCATAAAAACCCCTCTATTTTCATGATTCCTCTTCTCCCTTCGTGAAAATCCTCCTTACATAGTTTAAAACTCATTTTTTAAACTATATCGAAACCCCCAAATCCATTGAAAAACTTGAAAAAATCATAAAAATACACCTTTTTGTATTATGAAATTAAGCCCTCTTGGGCTAAGTCCTAAACCACTTCCCCACCATATGCTTTGGGGTTGGAACCAAGCGCTAACCCTTTCAGCGCTTATCGCATCGAAAAATTCCAATGGGTTGATTGAAAAGCCTGAGCCCGAGGCTCCAATTGTGATTAGATCTTTGTTGTATACGCCCCGGGCCCATCTTGTTTCATATAACTAAAGGCCCCGCAAATGGGCACCTAACCATTTTATATATATATATACCCCGCACATACCAAGACCTTTGTATTATTGAAATTTTTTGGGTTTTATATATTATAAGGGTTTTCCATTGGTTTGTTCTAAAACTGATCTCCACTGTTGATCATAAGTCGATCAAACGGCCAATGCTCAATCGCACCGCATTTTTCAATCGCTGCGTTTGTTTGTTCCTCCCAATTGACCAATCCTCCGATTCATTTTCCACCATTGATCTGATCCTCAGATCAACGGCTCGCGCTCGATCGCATCGGAGTTTTTCATCGCATGCCTTTATTCACCCCCTCTGATCGGACATCCCTTCGATTCATTTTCCACCATTGATCTGATCCTCAGATCAACGGTCCGCGTTACATCGCATCGCAAATTTTCATCAGTGCATTTGTTTGTTCGCCCCGATCGCTGATCTATCGCTTTAATATCCACCGTTGATCTCTGGGGGGTCTAATCGCATCCGACGACTCATATTTATCCGAAAACCCATTTCCCTCCGCTCTCCTTTTTAACCTCTTCTGCGTAGATCCCCACCATTGGATGTTTCCATCCAATGGATACGCTCCTCCCATGCCTTCTGAAGAAGTTTTTCCCAATTACGCAGGATTTTATAATATTTTTTGTGTTTTGCGGGTGTTTGATGGGTTTTCCATTATATAAAGGCCGAAGGCATGGGATGACGATTCCTGTGCCTTCAATTTATCAAAAGAGAACCATTCGCGGGCTCTACTCCATGTCTCGTCATTACTTCATGAAGTAGTGATGCCATATAAGCCCAGCATGGCCTTGCACATCGACAAGACACTGTGTTATTAAAACACGAATTAAAGAGTATCAGTGTTGAAGACAGAGCACAGTAGAACAGAAGATTGAAGACCGATTTACGGGGATTACGGCTAAGTGGATTATCAAAAGCCTAATCCCCCAAATTAAAACACAGTCAAAAGAAAGGCCTCCACCACCTCATTTGAGGCGAATTGATTCCTTAGCTACCATAAGCGCCACCTGTGCCTCAAAGCATTCAAAACAGAGGTCGAAGTTATTGATCAAATGAATATATTAGCCTCAACGCAGCTAGAGAGTTACTTCTGTAAGGAAATTAAATGCTAAAAATATCTACAGAGTTACTCCAAACATGACACAAAGCCTTAAAGTCAATAAAAGCTCCCACCGAGCTTAAATTCATAAATGTAAAATAGTTAATACAGACAGAATGTTCGTAAACTTCTCCATAGAACCCCTTAAAGGCCGAGAAGTCATTAATCTGTATTAATTATCTTGGGAGATCTTTCATCAGGTCTCACCTCCTCATCCTTTTATAAATACTTCTGTAGAAGATGAGAAACTGTTGGTTGGTTGTTGGTTGATCACTAGTTGTAATACTGAAACTCTCTGAAATAATACATAGTCTGTTGAAGTTGAAGATGATATTGAAGTCTTGGAAGCCCTGATGATGTTGTTGCATGCTTGTTACTGAGAAGGCTCTATCATTGGATCCATGAGCTTGGCTGTTGGTGAAGTATTCTGAACTGTTTAATGTTTTCTCCTGTTTTCATTCTGTTCCATAATTTCTTACTATAGTAGGTTGAAATTTTTAGGCTAAGAAATGACTCCTGGAAGCACCTTAGACCTGTTCATCCTTCACTGTTTTATGTTTTCTTCTGCTGAGGTATTTTAGAGTCTTCAATCTCTCTCTTTAGTCCTCATGCTTGTTTATTTCTATAATAGCTCAAATAGTTGATTTCAACATGATTTATGGTTCTCCCTGCTTGTCTGCTATCACTTGAAAGCTCTTATTGAAGTCTCCCTTTGAAGTACCATTGTTTTAAGTTAGTCAAAGAGGTATGTTTCGATCTTGCCCTTTGTCATTGCTTGAACAGTTGTTTTGAAGGTCTTTTATAGTTGTAATCATAGATGTATTAGGTGTTCCCTCTTCTATGACTGCAATTATCGGTGAATCTTTTATGTTTTCTAAGTCATTTGAAATAAAATATTTGAGGAAATAGGGTGTTCCCCGAATCTTAGATTTCATTTTGAAAGTTGTCTTGAAGTCATTATTTGCTTAAAGAATGTTTGTAGAATTTATGGTTAGCCCTATCTATCAAATATTTCTTTATTGTTCAAGTTATGTTTTCAAGTTCCCTTCGTTGAGAATTAAACTTCTCTTTCCAAATCATTGATGTCCATCTCATTCCAAAACCAAAGGATCCTATGGCCAAGTTAGATTTGCCCTCTGATATCCCATATCCATTGATGAGTATGTTATGACCTCTTTTTGACTCCATTGCCCAATGAACCAGATGTTCCTTCATTCTATATATATTTCCTAGGCCTTTCATGTTCTGCTGTATCAATCCAACCAAACAAACAAACAAACACCTGCACTTAATAACTAGTCTAGAATCCATATTCTAAGCACACAAGATAAACCTTTGCAAACAAACATTTGAGAGATCCCTCTCTGAGAACAGGAGGACTAGATCTTGGGACTCTAAATATTGGTTCTGATGTTGCCTTGTCTTTTGATTTTCCAAACTATAAAAACACGGGACACCAACATAATGGCGATCACGGTGGGACCCTTCTGAGTTAGCGATAATCTAAGTACCCTTCAGGACTCCAAAAATCCCTTATTTTCAATACTATCGAGTGATTATTAGCCACCTCATTGCCACCAACATAACAGTGATCACGGTGGGACCACTGAGTTCATAGTTGCCTAGAAAGCTCTTATAAACTCATTAGTCTTTCAAACAACCATAGAAACTCAGAGAAACCCAAAATACTTAGTTTGGATTCATAATAAACATGGTGGTGGAACCATAAAACATTTTACCTTTACAAAAGCTAAAAAATTTTCACCTAGTGACTCCACTGGCCTCCAAAAGGCCTATTACCTTTCCAGTCCTTGTAGACTCCCTTGGGAATGCATTGACAAAACCCAATCATGCTGTTGGTGGACAGCAAATTTCAAAATCTTCCACCTGGCGACTCCACAATCCCAAAAGACCTAATAACTCCACTAGCAGAAGACTCTGAACTGGTTGAAAAGATACAGTGACCTCTGATTACAAACATGGATCCAAGTATGTACAGAGAAGCTAAACTAAATACATTATTGGACCTAATTGGAAAAATAGTGTACATACTTGATAAAATATTGAATAGGCATGAGGTTGATACTGATGTTGATTATCCAGAGCAACCTATGTTTTTTCCTGACCAAATACAAAGTCAACCACTACAAGACCTAGACAATGAGCAACATGTAGATGATAATCAAGACTTTATAAAATAAGGTGAGAAATATTATGGAGAAAACAATAAAGAAAAATGACTGATCATGATGGAGAAAATGGTGTACATGCTTGGGAAAATATTTGAAAGGTATGAGCCCAATTTAAATATTGATGATCTAGAGCAGCCCATGCTCCTTTCAAATCAAGAACAAACCCAAAAACTACAAGATATGTTCGATGAACAAGATTACAAAGAAAGAAATGAAGAAGGTTGTCAGGAAATTCCTGATTACCTACCTATATCTTGTACAAGGCTATTAAGAGAACTTCATGATCAAATTACAAATACTTATAGTGAGCAGTGCCTTGAAGACAACATAATCCATCTTGAACTCACAAAATCTGAAATGGGAGAAGAGACAACACAACCAGAGTCTCTGCCTTTATGTTAATACTCATTTCATATTATTAAATAAGAATGGCATCCTGAAAATATACTTGAAACAACTCATGAACTTTACAATCAAAGTGACTACCATGAAAATCATGAGGTGTTGTTTAAAATTGAGATAGATCAGGAAAAGGAAGAGAATCCTCAAAATTCCCCTACAAGCACAAGTAATCATTCCCTAGAAGAGGCTCAAGAAGACATCCAACCTCAAAACCAGTTAACACAAGAGGGAGAGGACTGTTGTTCTTCTGTCGAAAGCAAAGAGAAAATTCCTTCTCTTTTTACAGAGGAAGAAATTGATCAGATATTAAATAAGCAGCGAACCCTCAATTATTTATTAGAAAAAAACACTTCTGCTCATTTACCTACTAAATCTTGTTGTCTTGAAATATAAAATAAACTTGTAGATCAGCTAAAGGAACAAACTGACAACCCAATATGCTTAATTGGTGAAATTGTTTATACTAATAATTTTTTAACTTCTGTTCAATCTGATGATGATGATGAGCTCCAAATAGAAACTAATCATGCAGGGCAACCAGTAGTCGATTGGTGTCATGAATTTCATTATAATCAGCTTGAAAGCAGCAATCATCCAGTCAAATTCATCAGGAATAATTTTCACATAATTGGGAATCAGCTATCTATTAGTTGTAATATTGGGGTTGAGAAGAAAGAGGAATTTCTTGAACAAGATGCATATAAGGAGCCTCCTCCTAAAAGGGTTGAGGTAATAAAATATACCCCTGCTCAAGAACATGATGATCTCTTCACAGAGCACAGTCCACTGAATTAGAGCATACCAGGACTACAAAAGGACAACACTGCAATATATGATGAATCCTCTAGTTCAGATAATAATGAAGATGAGGAAGTTTTTCTTTCGCATAAGAATCTTTGCCTTAATCCAGTGGAGAAAGAAGAGATGATCTTGGTTGAAACATATCTTCCAAACACTCACAACCAGTTATTATTTCAAGACCCCTATGCTCATTTCTTGAAAATCTTTGAAGAAGGGATAAAGGTTGTTAGCAACAGTATGTTACCAAAAGCAAGAAGATTTTTTAGCACTACTGCTGAAAAACAAAAGGAATGGGAGTGTCCCTGTTTGTCTAGCCTTCCCAAAGAGATGAGAAAGGACCAATCATAGAATCATTTACTGGATTGGTTGCACTGTAAAAGAGAGTTCATCAGCTAAACATGTAAATATTCCAAGTTAGATTAGGTTAGATAGGAATGTCAATAAAGCTCAGCTTTGAGCATTTAGTTAGTTGTTGATTTTTTGTCTTAAAATAAAAAGAAAAATCTAAAAACAATAGGAGAAAGAAAAGAGGGCAGATGGTCAAAAAAAATAAAGGTACAGCCCCATACCAAAAAGAGAAAAAAAATCTGAAAGTGTGCAAGCTTAAATGCCACTACTGAAACACACTTCTAGTTAGTCAAACAGCCTAATCTTGACTAATTAGTTTTAAATTTTCTACTGATAGGATAGTGAATTCGATTTTCCAAAATGTTTAATCTTGGCTTATCAGTAGATAGATTAGGATAGAAATTAAAGGTTCAAACAAGCTCAAAATCTGAACCTAGGTTTCCAAAGAGAGATGAATCAAATCTGTTTCAAATTCTGAGTCAAAATATGTAAAAATCCGGTTCTAATTAGCTCAAAATATGAACCAGAGAACAAAGAAGCTACAACTCAAACAAAAGTCAAAACAAAGCTGTAAAAGGATGAAGGAAGTGCTTTGAATTTTTAGATCTTAAGCCTTCCATTTTGTTTTAAATTTTCTGTAAAATAAATGTCTATGTGCAACTTGTTTTTTATGCCATGGCCCAGCTTCATGTTAGACTATTTAATCCTGACTTGAATGCTTTTAAATTTCTGTTTTAGAATTTAGAGAATAAAGTCTGTTGGACAGTTTAATCCCAGCAGATAGTAAACTAGGTAGAGAATCATATGAACTCAACTGTTTAATCTGAGTTCATGGAGAAATAAGGATAGAAATAGATTAGATTTTATTCTTTCAAAAGAATAAAATGTTGAGAGAGAGTTTGCCAATCCAAGTGCACTCTAAAGAAGAAAAAACTTTTGATCAATAGGATTGGGTAGGTAGAAAGCTTGTGTTGATGAGAGATACATTGTTTTCCGTGGCTGCTAACTTATTTCCAGAGAAAAAGAAGATCATTCAATTAAAGAAATCAGCCCAATGGATGAGGCATAGATCAGCCTCCCAGAGAATCAAAGTCTGAAGTTCTTAATGCCTTCAAGAAGGCACCATCCCCAAGTGGAGCCACTGTTAGCCACCTATAAAAATTTTCATAGCAAAAGGTGGCTAAAACTTTTTGGAGCCTTCAAGGAAAAACTTTTATTGCTAAAAAGTGTTGGCTCTTGAAGACTCCTGAAGGCCTCATGCCTCTATCCAAATCTTCACTACTGTTCCTATTTTACACTCAGAATATCTGTTGTTCCCATGAGTGAGAAAGACTGTTGTAAAACCATCATTTTCCCCCCCCTCTTCCAAAAATAACCTTCATCCTGCTCCCATTTTTCTCCATAAAAACCCCTCTATTTTCATGATTCCTCTTCTCCCTTCATGAAAATCCTCTTTACATAGTTTAAAACTCATTTTTTAAACTATATCGAAACCCCCAAATCCATTGAAAAACTTGAAAAAATCATAAAAATACACCTTTTTGTATTATGAAGTTAATCCCTCTTGGGCTAAGTCCTAAACCACTTCCCCACCAGACGCTTTGGGGCTGGAACCAAGCCCTAACCCTTTCAGCGCTTATCGCATCGCAAAATTCCAATGGGTTGATTGAAAGGCCCGAGCCCGAAGCTCTGATTACGATTAGCTCTTTTTTGTATACGCCCCAGGCCCATCATGTTTCATATAACTAAAGGCCCCGAAAACAGACACCTAACCATTTTATATATATATACCCCGCACATAACAAAACCTTTGTTTTATTGAAATTTTTTGGGTTTTATATATTATAAGGGTTTTCTGCCGGTTCGTTCTAAAACTAATCTCCACCGTTGATCATAATCCGATCAAACGGCCAGCGCTCAATCACATTGAATTTTTCAATCCCTGTGTTTGTTTGTTCCTCCCAATCGGCCAATCCTCTGTTTCATTTTCAACCATTGATCTGATCCTCAGATCAACAGCCCGCGCTCGATCGCATCGGATTTTTTCATCACATGCCTTTGTTCGCTCCCTCCGATTGGCCATCGCTCTGATAAATTTTCCACCGTTGATCTGATCCTCAGATCAATGGTCCATATTACATCACATCGCAAATTTTCATCGGTGCGTTTGTTTGTTCGCCCCGATCGTCGATCTCTTGATTTAATATCCACCGTCGATCTCTGGGGGTCTAATCGCATCCGACGGCTCATATTTATCCCGAAACCCATTTCCCTCCGCTATCCTTTTTAACTTCTTCTACGCAGATCCCCACTGTTGGATGCTGCCATCCAACGACTATGCTCCTCCCATGCCTTCTGAAGCATTTTTTCCCAATTACGCAGTATTTTATAATATTTTCTATGTTTTGCAGGTGTTTGATGGGTTTTCCATTATATAAAGGTCGAAGGCCTGGGATGACAATTCCTGTGCCTTCGATTTATCAAAAGGGAAGCATTCGCGGGCTGTACTCCATGTCTCGTCATTGCTTCATGAAGCAGTGATGCCATATAAGCCCATCGTGGCCTTGCACATCGACAAGCCACTGTGTTATTAAAACACGATTTAAAGAGTACCAGTGTTGAAGATAGAGCATAGCAGAATATAAGATTGAAGATTGATTTACGGGGATTACGGCTAAGATGGATTATCAAAAGCCTAATCCCCCAAATTAAAAGACAGTCAAAAGAAAATCATAAGTGTTTAATAGACAGAAAGGCCTCCACCGCCTCATTTGAAGCGAATTGATTCCTCAGCTACTATAAGTGCCACCTGTGCCTCAAAGCATTCAAAACAGAGGCCGAAGTTATTGATCAAATGAAGATATTAGCCTCAGCGCAGCCAGAGAGTTACCTTTTCAAGGAACTTAAATGCTAAAAATATCTGCAGAGTTACTCCAAATATGACACAAAGCCTTAAAGTCAATAAAATCTCCCACCGATCTTAAATTCATAAATTTAAAACAGTTAATACAGACAGAATGTTCGTAAAATTCTCCATCAAACCGCTCAAAGGCCGAGAGGTAATTAATCTGTATTAATTGTCTTGGTAGATCTTTTATCAGGTCTCACCTCCTCATTCTTCTATAAATACTTCTATAGAATATGAGAAACTGTTGGTTGGTTGTTGGTTGATCACTAGTTGTAATACTAAAACTCTCTGAAATAATACATAGTCCGTTGAAGTTGAAGATGATATTGAAGTCTTGGAAGCCCTGATGATGTTGTTGCATGCTTGTTAGTGAGAAGGCTCTATCATTGGATCCATGAGCTTGGCTATTGGTGAAGTATTCTAAACTATTTAATGTTTTCTCCTGTTTTCATTCTGTTCCATAATTTCTTACTACCGTAGGTTGAAATTTTTAGGCTAAGAAATGACTCCTGGAAGCACCTTAGACCTGTTCATCCTTCTTTATTTTATGTTTTCTTGCTAAGAGTATTTAGAGTCTTTAATCTCTCTCTTTAGTCTTGATACTTGTTTATTTCCTATAATAGCTCAAATACTTGATTTCGGCATGATTATGGTTCTCCTGGCAATAACTGTCATAGCTCTTGTTGAAGTGTCCCTTTTTAGTACCATTGTTTTTAAGTTAGTCAAGAGGTCTGTTTTGATCTTGCCCTTTGTCCTCACTTAAACAGTTGGCTTAAAGGTATTTTATAGTTGTAATCATAGATGTATTAGGTGTTCCCTCTTCTATGACCGCAAATATCAGTGAATCTTTTATGTTTTCTAAGTCATTTAAAATAAAATCTTTGAGCAAATAGGGTGTTCCATGAATCTTAGATTTCATTTTGAAAGTTGTATTGAAGTCATTATTTTCTTAAAGAATGTTTGTAGAATTTATGGTTAGCCTTGTCTATCAAATATTTCTTTATTGTTCAAGTTTTGTTTTCAAGTTTCCCTTCATTAAGAATTAAACTTCTCTTTCCAAAATCATTAATGTTCATCTCATTCCAAAAACAAAAGGATCCTGTGGCCAAGTTAGATTTGCCCTTTGATATCCCATATCCATTGATGAGTTTGTTATGACCTTTTCTTGACTCCATTGCCCAATGAACCAAATATTTCTCTGTCCTATATATCTTTCCTAGGCCTTTCATGTTCTATTGTATCAATCCAACCAAACAAACAAACAAACAAACAAACACCTACACTTAATAATTAGTCTAAAACCAATACTCAAAGCACACAAGATAAACCTTTGCAAACAAACTTTTGAGAGATCCCTCTCTAAGAACAGGAGGACTAGATCCTGTAACTCTAAAGATTGGTTCTGATGTTGCCTTGTCTTTTGATTTGCCAAACTATCAAAACCACGAGACTGTGAGCACATCCATTTTTCAAGAAAAAATTTAGATCAACATATTGTGACTGAGAATCTTTTAGGCTTACCTCAGACAGTTGTGCTTCATTTGATTTATCTTCGTCTGTTGGTAAATGAGAGGCTCCAATTAACATCCGGCAAAGACCTTGACCTTTAACAATTTTAGCATGATGTATCTCTACATCATATTCTTGAAGTGTAGTAACCCAATTTTCTCTCTTCTCTCCTACCTCTCGTAGGATTAATAATTGCCTTACTGCTGAGTAAGGTACTATTATTTTAGTATGTGTTTTTAGGAGAAAAGGTATAAAATGTTTCAAGGTTTTAAACACAGCAAAATCATGTTTTTCCACAACTAAATAATTTAACTCAGAACCTTGAAAGTTAGAACTGAAAAATGAAATCGATGCTTCAATGTTTTGATCATTTAGTTGTGTCAAAACTGTTGTGTATGACATATCAGAACAAAATGTGTAGAATACAAATGGCTTAAGAAAATTGGGAGTTTTTGAAGAAGGAGCTTCAATGATATCTTTCTTAATTAACTCAAAATAATTTCTCTCATCTTTTCCCCATTTAAAAATTGAATTTTTCTTGATCATTGATTGTAAGGATAAGATGACTTCGAAAAAATTAGGAACAAACCTTTGTACAAACTTAATTTGTCCTAAAAATGATTGCATCATTTTTTTATTGTGTGGTAGAGGAATGTTTTCGATTTCCGGAATCCTATCAGGGTCAATATGGATTCCTTTTTGGGAGATAATGAACCCTGATAATTTACCTTCTGATAAAGTGAAATAACATTTTTCAGGATACAAGGAAATGCCGAATTTTCTACATCTTTCAAAAATATTTTTTAGGTGATTAACTTGTGAGCATCATGTTGTTCTGTGAGTGATAATTATGTAAATCTAAGTATATAACAACTAAGTAGTGATTAGTCCTCTAAAGCTATATCCACCATGCGTTAGGAATATATACGAACATTAATCCAACGAAATGGCATTTTTGATATAAGTATGTTCCCCACTTTGTCACAATTTGTCTCTTTGTCTATCCATCCATATGAACCACTTAATACCAATTATACCTTGAAAATCCATCGAAAAATAAATCAAATTCGAGATCTTTCAATGGTATGTTAATACGTTTTTTTCCATGGTAGGCTTAAGCATAAATTATGTTTTTGCTTGACTTTATTCAAATTTCTAAAGTCTATGCAAATCCTAATATATCCATTCTTCTTTCTAACCGGGACCATGTTTGAAACCCATTTCGAATGTCTAACAAGAAAAATAATTTTGGCTTTGAGAATTTTGTTTAATTCCGATTTAATTTTACTTTCCAAGTTTGGATGGATCTTTCTAAGTTTTTGCTAAATAGCTTTGTCATTTGAGATCATAGGTATATTATGTTGAATTATAGAAGTATCATATTTATTGAGATCTGAATAATCCCATGCAAAGATATTTTATATGTTTTCAGCAACTTAATGAATGACATCCTTTCTTCAGGTTTTAAACCAAGACCTAGGTTAATGTTTTGAGGTTTTTCTGATGTACCAAGATTAATCAATTCAAATTTTAGTGTAGAACTTTGGGTTTTTGTATTGGTAATATTTTTAAACCTATCTTTCAAATCATAGAGATCTTCCATTTTGACTACAGATTAGGGAATTGGATTAGTATTTTTTTTATCTTCAATCTGTAAGTCATGCTCATGCTCATCTATGATTTGACCTTCATAAGCTTCGTATGATGTAAGAAAGTCTACTATATCTGTATGATTGTTAAATACTCTCCAATTTGTTATGTTGTCAGGAATGGAAGGCCTAAAAATTAACTCAACTGAAAATATGTCTGGGCTAAATTCTTCGGATGGTATAAGCTTAGATGCTACATTAGCAAGTAAATTAGCACTTGCATTTTGCAATCTAGGAACTGTGGAGATATTAAATGAAGAAAAATGGGATGTAGGGCTCTGAGCTAAAGTTTGATAGTGTTTCAAATGTCTAGAAATACAATGAATTGTGTTTCTTACTTGTTTAACAATTATCTCAGAATCTCCATATACCTGAAAATATTTAACATTTAAATCAATAGCCATGTATAGACCTCGTATCAATGCTTCATATTCAGTGGTATTATTCGTGCATTGGAATTCTAGTATGCAAGCTAGCATTGTTTTCTCTGCTTGTGGATTGATTAAAATGCAACTTGCTCCTGCACCATCTTCTGATTTTGAACCATCAAAGTATAAAGTTGAAAATAAAGATTTTTTTGAAATTTTATTGCTAAGAAGAACACATATAGACGTGTATGTTTGAGAAAAATTTTCAATTTGAGAAATAACAATGTTTATTGAAAAAGGTGAAATTTTGTGCGTTGAATGATCCAAGAAACGATTCAACTGAGTAATTTCCAATAATATTTTTAGTGAAAGCTACATGTACATTTTTTTCTTCAAGTTCAGTGACTCTGTCTTTCATAAATTTCTCATGATCAACTCTGATTTTATTTCTTTTACCATTATATGGAAACCACATGTGTGAGAAATCAGTAGTAAAATATCCATGTAAATTTTCAGACCAATCCCTGCTTAAAATAAGACCATAAATTTCAGGGATGTCTACGACCAAAATATCAATTACTTGCAGTATCTTTGGATTGGATGATAATATAATGGATACTGACAACATTTATCCAATTACCTCTACTTTTTTTCTATCTAATTGAACTATATGTACAACATATTTTTGAGGAGTGACGTTCAATTTTGTACACAGTTTTTTTCATGATGTTTAAAGCAGCTCCTGAATCAATAAGAAAGTCATGAAAATTTTTGTTGAAAATTTCATATGTAAAAAGTAAAGGAGTGTGAGAAATAGATCTATCACCAATTAAAACAAGATCATTGGGATCTAATTTGTTTGGAGATGACAGAGGTTTTCCCATATCTTTAGAAGCTTGGGCTATAACTAGTGGTTGTATAGGATCTAGAGGGTTTGCCTTGAGTTCTCTAAGTAAAAAATTTTGCTGTTGTTTGAGCTTGGTCATTTCATCTAATGAAATATTTGCTTTGGTATTTTTCATGTCTTCAACTATATTGTATTCCACTGTATCTGAAACTATTAAAGTTTTGGAAGCTATAATAGGATCTGGTGAAATAGGATATATCTGAACAGTTTTAGATTTTTTGACTGTTGTTTCTCCTTTGTGGGGAGATATTTCTGTTTCTGATTTGATATAATTGAATCAGAATAAGTCTTACCTCTTGTAGACATGAGGATAGCTTCTCTTTCTTCTTTTGTAGGGAGAATGAAATCACATAACCCATTCAGTTCAAATTCTTCCTCAGACTCTGGTTCCTGTTCAGATGGTGAGGGGTCTTCAATATCTTGAACAGATTCAAAATTTGAAATCACATTTGGAGGCTGAGATGTTGAAGAGGGATTTTTATTAAATGGGCGATATGATTTCTTAAGTACTGATGATTCATCGACTTGTTTCTTTATATCAATCATGTCATTTGACATAGTATTTAACACTTTTTGAAGACCTTCAAGATCAAATGGATCTTTCGAAACTTTCTCTTTGGAATCTTGACTAAATGTCACTTTCCTTGATCTCCTGTCTTCTATCTCTTATCGTTTTTCTAATTCTAAGATTCTTTTCTCTACAGAAAGAGCTTCTTTCATGTTTTATAAAAGGGTAGCTTTACCAGCTCTATCTACAAAAGTAGCTATATTATAAGGTAAAGAAGAAATATACCATTCTATTTGTACAGCAACAACAGGCTTGGAAGCGGTTTGGATTTTTTTTAATAACTTGTTAAATCTGGAGTTGAAATCTTTGATTCTTTCACCTGAATTTGTTTTTAGATTGGAAAGAGAATTTATTAAAGATGCAACAGTCCTATAATCTCCAAATTTTAAGAGAAAAACTTGTTCAAAATTTTCCTAATCAACAATAGATTCTGCTAGAAGTGAAAAGTACCAGGATCCTGTAGATCCTTGTAAAGTATAAGGAAAAAATCTCACTACAATGTCTTCATGAGCAAATCCATTAATACTCATGGCTAACATAAAATTATTGATATGTTCTTCAGCAGGAAGACCATCATATAGAATATATTTAGGTAGCCATTTTTCTGGATGATCTGGAAGAGGATTTGGATTTGCAATCAATACAGCACCCAGATTAGTCCAAGGCAAATTAGCCGTAATTGGATTCGAAGTTTGCGAATATATAGAAGTAGATCCTGAAGTAGGCAGGATGGATGTAGAACTTACAACTGGAACAGTACTGATTGTGATAGTACTGATTGTTTGAGTAGAGGAAATGGAAGAATAAGAAGATGTAGATTGAGTAAGAGAATGTGAAAAAGTAACTGAAGAGAAATTTGACGTGATTTCACTCGTATCTGACTTAGATTTGGATATAGAAACATTTTTGAAATTTGATTCTATTGGAAACTCCAAAGGAGGAATTCCAAGTCTTTCGCTTTTGGATCGGGATAATATACCAGTTTCTTTAAATAGGGAAGTGACACTTTCTTTAGAAGCTTCTAGATTAACAGGCTTCTCAACAGAAATAGGTATTCCTTCTAATTTATGAATTAAAAGAATGAACTTCAGGAGACTCGGGGGTAAATTCTAAAGCAGATGACCGTCGAGATATTTCAGGAGATGAGGGGAAGGTTTCTTCTATTTCCGATATCTGAGTTGGTGATCTAGAATTTGATCGGTAAGATGTAGAATGTTTTTGGGGAGATCGACTCTTATGAGCGCTTCTAGTTTGACGTTTAGATTTGTATGCCATTCATACTTAGGCCCTCCTTCTAGTGCCAAAAATGTTCAGGCCTCAGAAATCTATGGCAAAAACAAGGGGGATAACCACCCGGTCTAGACCTTGAAGAAGTTCCTTTTTCGTTTGGGATAGTGGCTCCGACTGGGTGTAATGGGACCAGTTTCCCATATTTGGGTTTTTTTATGATTGTTGGGTTTCTATCAAATAATTTTCATGAAGAATAACTAAAAAACTAAAACAAATTAATTCTAAAATGAAAAATTTCGAATTAATTATAATATAATCTAACCCAAGATAATGCTAATTTTATGCAATCTAGAATGATATCTATTCACTCTGTGATGATTTAGATCAATCATAGACTTAGTATAATTAAAACTTTTGTAAGATAATTCTTTTGAAAAAATAGTTAATAAAAAGAAGGTGTTAAACATATCGCATATATTTTCATGATCATATATAAAACAAATCAATTTTTATTCTTATATTGAACAATAGTGCAATTGATATTTCAAATAGAAATAATTGATTTCATACAAAATTCATGAAAGTTAGAATCATCACTAATGTTTAAAATAAAGTTTAGCATACATGATAATAGTACCAGATGTGTGTTGTACTATTCATTTGATCAGCGATAATAGGCCACAATCAATTCTTCTATCAATAAGTCATTCAAAGAATGCAAAAGTGCATCAATAGTGATCAACAAAATGATATATAATTGAAAATACCATGTTACATAATTTTATCAAGGCATCCACAAACTTAGAATAAAGCATTCTTTGTGAATGTTCTTAATAAAACTTCTAGACCCTTCTTTAAATGCATGAGAAGGGTTTTAATACTACATTAACTACTTACAAAAATAGATTTATACAAAATATCTTATGAGGTGGTTTCAAAAAACCTTCCTCATTCCTACTATCTATTTGCTAAAATTGAAATTATTAAAAACAAACTAACTCATGATCATGCCCGATGATAGTTTACTACCAGCTCTACTTTTCTGCTCACAAATATCAGACATTGGTTGAACTTGTGGAGGCTTTCCAAACTATGTCTTCATCTGTCTAGTAAATATAACATCAAGTAAAAGTGGCTCCATTTTATATATGGAATCTGGAAAACAATTCAATGTCATTATTTGACTATGAGTGTTATGAAGGTAAATCCTCTCTGTGGACAGAGACGATCCCTCTAGCCCTAGGGTGGGTCTAGTAACAAAAGGGCACGCTAAAGTGTTGATTCCTAGTTAATTAATGAACAAAAGACATGGTATATTGACCTACCTTGAATCCAACGCTGTCGATGTTGCAGAAAGAGTAGTGGTCTCTCGCTCCTACCTGGAAAAGTCACGATCCGTTTGTTGTCATGTCCAGATACCTGTACACAAGACAAACAACAAGAAAAACATATCACAGCGTAGTTTCACTCAAAACTATTAGCCATTCAAAGAGGGCTAAACATATTGTATCAAATAAACATCATAAAATAATAGTGGAACCAAACAATAGTCATGTATATTAATGAGTAAAAGGAAGAGTACAACCAATGCTTTGACATCGTAATCTCCTCTAGTGAAGTTCAAATGAAACGCGTCTCAATTGTCGGTCAAGGAATTTGGACTCAAAATCTCTCAGAGGTCATCGACTCGAGCTCTCTCAACACTAACTTTCTTATTCTATCTCCTCTAGCAGCTTAGCTATAGTATAATTATCTAGTTCATCTATTCAGCCATTTCTCTATAACGTGTTCAACTAGCTTCTACCAAAGGTGATAGTTTCTTATATATAGGGAAAAGAGGAGGTTGGAATCTCTACAAAGGTGGGAGGGAGTCGTATCCTTTAGGAGAGTTCCAAGGGAGGTGGAAACTACTAACTAAAGGAAGAAGTTCGTGTTTGTTTCAGTTCAATCACTCCCAATGACTCATCCCCGAGGTGGTTGGAATGGAACCTCCACCTATATTTTTAAAAAATATTGCATAAACAGCGTGGCGCGGGTGTCTAACTGGCACAGAGCACCGAGTGGAGCAGGCTCAATGTTAAATTTCTAGGTCGACGCGAGGATGTAATGGGCTACTCACGCCAAGGCAAAAATAGGGATTTTCACAGCTCTGCTTAGGGAAATGTTCACAAAAGGAATGTTTATTTCATCAAAAGAGATGCAAGGATGGTATTTTCAAAGCAAGACATTGCGTATTGGTCATAGAAATGACCCTCCAATGTGTGACTTGGCGATTTCAGGGACAGTGACAAAATGTTGTGTAACAGATGTCCCCTAAAGTATGAAGTCCGAGAGAGAGGGAGGGGTGAAATGCTTTATGAGAACGCGTTCAAACGAAACACCGTTGTCGAAAGACCTATGATTACAAATACAACTAATATCTATGATACAAGAATCATGTGGCATGGGCGCAATGATCCATAATAGAGTATATAAAAACTAAGATCCGAGGTATGGATACAACCATCCCGCAGGAAGGATCAATAAATAGACTTAGGTATGGTCACAGCAATCCAATCAAGAGAGTCATGAAATAAGTCATAATAATCCACAAAAATCCTTAGGTTGGAGTTTACCAAAAAAAATCAGGGTCTTGCGCTCCATATCGACCCGAACAAGTACAATTTCGAGCATGCGAATGTATGAGTTGAAGTCGAACATGAAGGAAAATCGTCTAATTACCAGCCAATGATGAAAGTTGTTAACGGACGCGAGAGAAACCACCAATGATGACGATGGCCCTTAAGGTACAAAAGGTACAATCTACGAAATGCGAAAAGTGATTTGACGTCGAACATCCAGAGAATCACTCGATCGAAGGCCAATGATGTGAACCTTGTGTCGAATGCAAAAAACCTGCCATCGAGGCATGTAGGCTCCAAGGTACCAAAATGGAGTCTCTAGATAAAATTCCTGGATAATGAGCTAAAGTCGACAGGAAGTGACCTGGTTGAAGGAGGGCCATAATTTTTCCCACATTATCGACACGAGACAGAGGAACATGATGAAAGTGGATGAGGACCAATAGGAGATCAAAGGAAGGTTGACAAATATAAAGGAAAACTTCTCTTGAACATATGAGTAGCACAACACTAGATTTGGCAGTATTTGACATCAAAAGATATGAGGTCATGATGACATGGAAAAGAGAAAATGAGTGGTCAAAAGAGATTACCCAAACCCATGGAGGAAAAAAATGACGAAATGAGATGTCTCGAACTCGACACGAATGCAGACAAGTGCCATGTTGAAGAGCGACATACTGCCAACATAACTACAACTTGGTTCCATTTTCCCCCACCATTTTTGGTGAGTACCCAAATTATTTTTTAAAACAAGCTTGAAGGGGATAGCATATGCTTGTACTGTAAGTTTTTCCTTCGGACAAATCCAACCTAGTACATTTTACGAGCCCTAGGAAGGAGGAACTCGAAATAATGTCATGGTGACGAAGTCCGATGTCATTATGGTTTAATGAGTCTGACAAAGGGATAACTCAACATCTTTTCATGTTTAGAGAGTTTGAAAAGAAGGCAGAAAATAAAACTCCAGCAATCCATTTTCGTAGGTAGTCTCACAGATCTAAAAAGGTAGAAAACTGTGTCTGAGAGAACCTCTTAGTCGCGATAGGCTAAGGTATTCTTTTTTCGTAAATAATCTATCCCAGCTTGAAAAAGGGTTAAACATATACTGGGTAGATATCGTTTCGCAACCATTTAACGAGTTCAAAACAACAAGAATCTCGACAATCTTTTCAATTTTAGAGATTCAGAAAAGAGCTAAAAGGTGACTCTAGTAGTGACTTTTTCGTGTTTTTACCGAGTCCAAAAAAGTATAAAATATAACTTGTTACTTCATCATTGTCGCATGAAAACCTGTTGCTACACAAGAGACATCCATAAAACCTATTTTTCGAAAATAATACGATAAAATAATTGAAAAACATGCCTTAAAACCTAATTAGGGTTGTGAAACAGTTATAAAATTCCAAAAATGGTAAAAATAATTACTTTTCACTTTTTACCTCTTGTAGAGCAATAGTTACTCATTTTACTGTGCAATCTTGCGGCGATGATAACGGCCAATCCAGTATATCAAACACAAATCCATCAACTCCTGGTAAGAGCTGAGATTCCTCTTGTCATTTTAAGATATTTCTTGCTTCCTAAAATTGTCAATTTCAAATTTTGGGGGAGGAAAAGTAAAAATTAGGGATGCACGGTTGGCGCGGGTTTCGGGCATGGAGTTGCGCCAACTGCCCAATTTTTAACACTAGGGCACGCCCATTGGCGCGACCATTTTGGAAACAGTCGCGCCAATGGTGCAAACCAATTTCTAGCAAAAATATGCATCAAATACTCCAATTGTTTACAAATTTAAGGGTTAAAATTGACTAATACCACTCATGTATGTGTGTTTGTAGGTAGAAAGAGGAAAAATGGTCATTGAATGGAAAGAATAGGAACATAGTGAAGGATATGAGCTAGCCATGGAAAATGAGGGAGTTATGGAAGCCCTGTGGTTTGAAAAAATTATTTCTAGCACCATGTCTCTGAGCCAAACCAGAATTACTACAATATCTGATCAGTATATGGGATGAAAATCAAGAGAAGTTCATCCTACGGGATCAATAACTTGAGATTGATGTCTCTGACATGTACTTCATCACATGATTATTGCAGAGAGGTGCAACACCACTCCTAACCGGCACCTGGACCTGCATGGAAAACATGACCATGGTGATAGACAGGGTATGTCGAGGAGCGCGGAAAGGATCAGATTGTGGGAAGGTTGATATACAAACTATTCCAGATTTGACACTACACATGGTATTGCATACCGTCACATGGGCTGCGGAATCACAAGAACCACATGAAGCAACAAAGACACAATTGCTTCTTGCTGTAGACTGCATGGCTCCAACCATCTACAACTGGGCAGAGGCCGTGACCATAAACATGAAGCGCCAACTAACCAAATCAAAGAAGACCAAACTGAAAAAATTTGGTTATGGATCTATTCTGGTATTGTTCTTCTTGGAACGACTACCTATTTTTCAGTGACAAGAGGTTATTATCCCGACACCACCAGCGAGAGAACCACGGATGGCTCGATGGGCAGCTCTGATGCCAAGGGCAGGGGGCTGCCAACAAATGTCCTAGAGTCCGGAATTTTTTGATTGACTCCGTCAACAATTGATTGTCCTAGAGGACTGGCCCTACTCTGGCATAGATTTCACTGATGATCCGGACCTCCCACTCTCGGAGGGAGAAGATTGGGATGAAGGTTTGGGTGAGACTCATTTTTAAAGTTTTATGAGTATTATGACTTTTTGTTTATTTATGCATGCTTTGACATTAAATCCATGTCATGCATATTTTGGCCCAGAGAGACCTGCCGGTATGTCACCGATAGCAAGGTAAATCCCTCGCGATTTCGACCCTCAAGGTGAGGGCGGCGAGGAAGATGAGATAGTGCACAACTTGGAAGGGATCACATGAGGAGTCTTGGATTATGCACGTTTTGATGATGTTCCTCGCGCCTACTAGAGACATACCATAGGGGTGCCCAGTCAAATCCACCACTTGCTGAGGCAGCTAGTATGGGCCATGACATGTTATCATGAGCACCATGCTAATTACACACCTAGGTTTATTTTATCTGCATAATTTTTGAGACATAATGTCTCAGGATGTAACAGAAACATACACATATTTTTTGATGTTATGATGCACACAGTTGCAAACATGCGATACATACATACATACATACATACATACATACATACATACATATATATATATATATATATATATATATATATATACATCTGTTTCCCTACATGTATCTCTTACATATGATGATGCTTTTACAAATGATGCAAATGTCTATCCAATACAATGTTAATCATTGTATCAGTTAATGTGTTTATTCATTTAGGAATATGTTGATAGGTAATAAAATCAAAATGTCTTTTCAACAAATGAATATGTAATACAATCTTAGAATGTGTGGATTTATAACTGAATAATGATTAGTGAGTTGCATAACAACAAGCTGTGAATCTAGATTTACAAGCAATGTATGTATGCTGAGGTTGATTGCCTCGGTTAATAGCTCAATGACAGCACTATATTCAACGACATTGTTTGTAGTTCACCCTAGAAAAATACCTTGCAGATCTACCAACTCATCAGCAGGATCATAAATTACCCAGGCTACCAAACACAAATTCTTGTTACTGTGGGAAGCACCATCCGTGAAACCAACATAAGGGGTAATAGAAATCTTCACAATAAGAAAGACCTAATAAGCAAGAAAACGCTCACAAAGCACACTAAACCCCAAAAAAATGTACAAAAATGAAAAAAACACTTATGTACACCTATTATGCATGAATGACTCATGAATAATATTTTTTTAGATACAACCCATGTCTGGGTTGTTCAGGAGGATGACCTTCGTAGTCAATTAGCTCGTAGGTCCCATTCTGCAACACACATTTAACGATGTAGGGCCAATGCCACCTAGGTTGAAATTTTCCTGCCCCTAGATTATCTCGAGCTTGGTCATACAGGAGGACGAGATCTCCTTCAACGATAGAATGATGGGAAACTGATTGATCAAAATGAGCTTTGACCCGCTTTTTCTGTGCTTCGATAACGAGAGCAAAAAAGCGGGGGGTTTCATCTAGCCTTTCTAAATAAATGAGACTCTCTTCTTCTGGCCAAGTATCTGGCAGTAATTCAACAGCCAACTTGAGCAAAGGTATTTCACATTAAATTGGAAGAGTAGATTCTAAGCCATAAAGCAACTGAAAAGGAGTAAAACCAGTTGCATCCTTCACTGAGGTTCGGTATGCCCAAAGAGCCGAAAATAACATGAGATGCCAATTTGATTTGTGGATCCCAATCGTACGCTGAATAATTGTGATAATAACTTTGTTCACAGCTTCAACCTAGCCATTGGCTTGAGGGTAGTACGGTGTTGAGTTGTCGTGATGTAGACCCAACTTAAAAGTCAACTCCGCCACCCTATAATGCCAAAAATGGGAACCATGATCGGTAATGATGGCTTGAGGGACACCAATCCGAGCAATAATATGATTGAATATGAACTGAGCAGCTATCTTACAGTCAGCGAAAAGTGTAGGCATTGCTTCGGCCCATTTCGTGAAGTAGTCCATGGCTATGATAATATTAGCATGCCCCTCGACCGAGTGAGGGTTACACGTCATAACATCGATGCCCCATTTCGCAAAGGGACCAACAGTAATGAGAGGGTGAAGAGGAACAGGTGACGCACACAACTTGCTTTGATAATTCTGGAAATCATGGCATTTATGAACTGCGACAATACAGTCTTTGAAAATGGAAGGCCAAAAATAACCAGCACGAAGAATTTTCTATGCAGTAGCATAACCAGACATGTGACCGCCACAGGTGCCACAGTGACAATTATTCAGAGCTTTCTCCGCTTCCTCGAAGGTCAAACATCATTGGAGTATGGAATCGACTCCAATACGATAGAGAGTATTTCCAACTATACTATAAGGTTGCGACTGATGGCGGATGCGTCAGCGGGCATCCTTCATCAACTCAAATCTAAAATATGAAGTTTGGAGATAGACGATGATATCACCATACCAAGGATTGAGGGTGCTAATCATGAAAAGAGAATTGTTTGGAATGAAGTCCTCAGAACAAGAAGGAGTGGAGTTGGAAGATAGAGAACAAAGTAAATCAGCAAAGACCAATGATTTCTTAGATTTGGCAACAGTAAATTCCAAATGAAACTCTTGGAGGATAACAATCCAATTTGAATATTCTCCCCCCAGCAATTTTCGAGACAATATGTAGTTCATGGGGTTACATTCATAAATCACAGTCACTGTACGCAAAAGAATATAATGACGAAAATGTTGAACAACTTGAACATCGACCAACACTAACTTCTCAAAGTGAGCATAATGTGTTTTGGGGTCGAGAAGGTTACAAGCTCATTACTGTCATCATCGTCTTGTACCAAAACCATGGCAATCATGTTGAAAGCGATAGGAAAATAAAGGGAAAAATCATGATGATAATCTGGAGGGTGGAGGAGAGGAGTATTGACCAACAATGTTTTCAACGCATCAAAAGATTTCTGAGTGATATCATCCAAGTAAAAAGGAACGCCCAACTTTAAAAAACGTGTGAATCCTTTAGCTAATTCTGCATAGTTAGGTATAAAATGGTCAAGAAAATTAGCTTTCCCTTGTAAACTGTGCAACTGATGTAATGATGAAGGAGAGGGGAGATTTATAATAGCCTCAACCTTGAAAGGATCCAAGCAAATTCCGTCTTTAGAAACGATAAACCTCAAGAGTCTACCGGAATCAATGCAGAAGACACACTTATGCAGATTAAGACGAATGTTATAGTGTCTACAACAAAGAGAAATCTGTTGAAGATGTTTATGATGACCCCTACGCTTAGCTGAATGAGCAGGGAGGTCATCCAGATAAGGCTAAACAATGTGATGAAAATCATGAAAGGCATAAGACATCGCACACTAAAATGTGGCCCCGGAATTCTTCAAACCAAAGGGAAGCTTCTTATATGAAAAGGTACCCCAAGGATAGATGAAAGCAGTCTTGTGTTGATCATTCAGGAGAATATTTATCTGATTATAACCCGAAAAACCATCCATAAGGGAAAAAATCTCACTCCAGCACAGTCGTCAATGATTTGATCGATGAAAGGAGTAGGATAATTGTCCTTAGGACAAGCTCGATTGATATCACGATATTCAACACATACACGAATAGTGCCCTATTTATTGTCTACAGGAACAATGTTAGAGACCCATTCTGTCAATGGAATCGGATAAATGAAACTAGCTTTGCGAAGCTTTTCCACTTCAGCCTTAATGGCAGCAAATTTCGTAGGATGCACCGGACGAAGAAGCTAATGAATAGGTTTAGAGCCAGGATAAGTAGGAATCTCATGTACCATGATGCTAGGATCAATACTGGGCATCTCTTCATAGGACCACGCAAAGATGTCATGGAATTCATGGAAAAGGCTAGTATAGACTTGCACTTCATTCGAAGAGCAAGTAACCCCAATATGGATTTTCTCGACGATTCCCTTTAATGGAAATTTCGATAGTCATTTTCTGAGTGATATTACTCAAGTTACATTCTGAAAAAACCTCATGGACCTGAATAGGTGTTTGAAGCAGAGGAGAAGGAACCTAAGAGGCAAAACACTCAAGACAGGTAGAAATGGCCTCAAGACTTGGTAGAAACAAGGAACGATGATGAACATCATCCCATGGTAGATTGGTGAGAGATAGAGTTTCTACAATAGCCTCATAAGAAGGAAACACTTCCTTCAAAGGATCCAGTGAATCAAAATCACCAAGCCAAGGGGATTGAGAATAGACGTCAAGAGTTATGCTTGAAAGAGCAGAACCAAGATCAAAATCTGATACAACAATGAGTTCACAATAATCAATTTCAATCAGACTCAAAGGCATCAAATCGCCAAACGAATTGATTTTTTCAAGGGAAGGGATAACCCAGGGGTCATCGGTTCAAGAAACCATGTTGACCTGAATAGTATTTGGTGGTGGAAGAGGGAAAACACCCATGAGGGTAGGATCCTTGAAAATCCCTGGCCCTACAGTCTCGTAAGGAGTACGAATCTTGTCCACGTAAAAAAACGAAAGAGAGTGGAGGAAATGCACAACATGGCGTGAGTCCAACTGTATCCAATGAAGATATTATAATTTATTTTTGCATCAACAACTTCAACCTTGAAATTGATTATTTTCCCTTCTAACGTGATCCGAAAACTAGCAAGAACACCAAGAGGTTTAGATTCTCTTCCATCAAATGCTTTAAGGGCGTTGGGTGATGAAGTAAGAGCTGGAGAACCAATCGATTTCCAAAAATTATATGACATAACAAAGGTATATGCAACCTTTTCCATGACATCTCGGTGAATATTCAAACCGTTAATACCAACTTGAATAATGAGTGCAATTTGGTGTGGGAGTCGCGAGACGAAATTCTCTAAATCAAAAGCGAGCAAACTAGTATCAGCAGGATCAATCCCACCTATCGCAGATAAAAAATATTTCCGTTGCATAGGACAACTCTGAAGTACTTCTAACACAGACATTGCAGATGGCGCCTGAGCTAAATCCTCAACAATACTATAATCCTGAGTAGCACAGGCGTTAGGATTGTACGAAGACTTACAGAGCACACCATTGGAAGGTGGTCGCACAACAGATTCAGTGCTAGGTCATTCAATCTCAAGAGGACAAGAAATAGGAGGGGGAGGAGGACCATCAACAATCTCTTTCCTCATTGCCTGACAGGAACCAAAATAATCTTTCGATTGAGTAGCAATAGAAACGGGTGTAGAACCATTCATCATGAATACTTGCGAACTAGATGGAGCAAAGGACTGAGGGTGCTCTACCATCTGATTCTGCTGAGGGAAAGGTTCTTTAAGAATGAACAGAGGTCCTTGGGTACCTTCAAGAAATTGATTCACCTCAGACCATCGAGGACACTCCTTGGTGAAGTGCTCATCATCACAAATTAAACAAGGATACTTCAGTTTGTGTTGAGAAATATCAACAGAACGAGGTTTTGGAGAATCCTATTTCGGGGTATCGGTTTTGGCTTTACCTTTAACCTTTTTATTACCTTTGGAAGTAATATCTGTAGGATTATCCTAAACAACATTCACTTCTGCGGGTGTACTAGAATTCGAATTTGACTAAGGAGCTACATTATTGGAATAAGTAGACTTCTGCTTCCCAGAGTTTGATAAATAATACTTCTGAGAAGTCTACGATATAGAACCAATAATGCCATCAACGGATGGAGTCGCTGGCAGTTTAGAGGTTCTAGGTTGGGGAGCATTAGGCAAGATATCGTACAATGTGCTAAACTGAGAATATATGAGATCAAGGTACTGGGCATAAGCAATGGCTTGTTCCTCGATTACACATGCCCCCATAGCTATGTCTTTAGCAATCTGATTGACAAAAGAGGTAGTGAACCAATGAGTTAGAAGCTGATTAGGTATCTCAAATTTGATCATGCGACGACAACGCCGCCACTCATGAATATGATCCGAGATATGAGTAGCTCGGTCCTATTTCAATGAAGTGAGGAGGTGCGTCCCGGTCTCATAACGGATTGGTAACTGAAAATGTGTAAGGAACGCCATGGCCAAAGAATTAAAATCTTGGAAAACTCCACGAGATAGTCAATGTACCACTTTGCAGTGGCACCGGTAAGATTTCGCTGGAAAAGAGGAAGACGAAGAGAATCGTCAACCCAAGAATAGAAGAACACCATAGTGGTAAGTCATCACATGTGTTAGGGGATATTCACCAGGTTTACCCTCAAATTTAGGACAATCACCAAGAATCTTGGTCAGAACCGAAGGCCAATATGGATTATGAAGAATAGGAACATTTGTCAACTTCGACACATTGGGTAATTCCAACGTAGCAAGAAATGGTAACTGAGTATTGAAAGTAATTGGAGGTCTTTGATAAGGACCTGTATGTACACTCCACCCAGTCCGAATAGGATTTATCTCGATACATTCTATCTTGAAGAATTCGGATTATAGGGATTAGAAACATGATAATTCGGTTGATATGGGGGTTAAGGACTAGGATATTGAGTTGAAGGAAACCACTGAGGTCCTTTCTGAGTAGCATACGGATTTTTCTGTGGAATGTAAAAATGAATTTTAGGTTTCTCATACGTAGGTTGATATTGGGGTTGCTGGTACACCGGTTGATTTTGAGGGCAAGGAATTTGGGGTGCATTGTATATCGGTTGATGCGAAGCTTGAGGGTAATAAGCACCCTGAAGTTGCAAAGGTTGACCTTGCAGAGGAGGTTGAGCAGGCTTCTGGGCAGGGTAAACAGGCGCAACTGGCTGTGGAAATGAAGGAATCTACTGGTGGGAAGGTTGCAATGGTTTTTGAGCTGGTTGAACTGGTTGTTGAGAGCCACCAGGTTGACTTTGTGGTAAAGGTTAGCCTGATGGTTGAGATGGTCCAAGATGTCCCTAATGACCACGTTGACCTGGAGAAGGACCATAGGATTGTCCTTGTGGTTGATAAACTTGCTCCCTAGGACCAAAATATGATCCTTGTTGAACCAGAGGTTGACCCGAGAGACCATAGGGTTGTCCATGTTGGACCAAAGGTTGTCCTTGTAAAGGCTGGCCTTGTGGACCGTATGGTTGTCCTTGTGGACCAAAAGCAGGGCCCTGCTTAGCTGAAGGTTGTCCCTGAAAGGGTTTTCCTTGTAAGCCATAGGGTTGCACAGGCAAAGTAGGTCCCAAATGAGTAACAGACTGATAAGGACCATAATCGGCTAGATAACGATCATAAACGCCCTAATAAATATCTATAAGAGGCATATAAACTGATTTCCATGGTCATCATAATGATGCGGATATTCATATATGGGAGTACCAACAGCATCATCGTGATGAAAATGAGGATTTCTAGGAGCTGGGGGCTGTTGAGAACCCTAATAATTATGTTGCTGAACAACCAACAGATATTTTTCAAAAGTGAGACCGCCAGGAATCATAGGGGTAGTGGAAACTGAACTAGAAGCCACACAGACTGTAGGATGGACTGGGACAGATGTAACAATAAATGAAGGATTTTATGTCGAGAGTAATGGTACTAACGAATATCAGAACGAACTCCAATGAGGAGTTATTTTGTTGGATTGTGCAATGGACGCAACACCATAAATAATCTAACTTAGAGACCTATAGCCAGCCGGAAGTGACACCGAAGGTGAAGAAGACTGGACATAGGCATGAGAAATGTCTCCAGGAAAGAGTTGATATTATCCTGTGGATACAGGCATTTCGTCACTTCCAATAGGACTAGAAGAATCCATATTTGAGTCTTCCGTAAGATCTTCAAAAATACTACGGGGACTAGGAGGAACTCAATAAAAACAAAAGGTGATCCAAACATGAGAGGAGGAAATTCTCCTTCATCCCCAAAACGAGACCAATCACTTGAAGCAGGAAAATTGAACTCAACTATATCATCAAGTAGAGATCGAGTAGCAAGGGGATGGATATATGTTAGAATAGGCTGCGAAAGCTCGGCAGACCTAGTGGATTGAAGGGTTTCGAAAGAAACGTTTTGAAAAAAACAACCACTAGGAGGCAGTGAAGATGATGAAACTGGAGGTTCCACCACTTTGACTATAGATCAGAACAGGAAGGAAAAGAGATAACCAATCGAAAGTACCAAAATCAAGAACCAAGGAAATAAATGAGACCAAGTAACAAACTTTAATGGGCATGTAATCGTAGGTGATTAATTTTATAACACTTAAACCAAAATTTTTTGTTTCTGGCTTTAAGAGTCAAGAAACAGAAAAAAGATGAATATAGTCACTTTCAATTTGAAATGAGCATGAAAGGACAAGTTCTCGATGATATTTTACTTATTTATAGCATCACGAAAAGATCAAAATGATTACTCAGGTAATCTAAGCAAGAGGGTATACCAGGTTTCCATGAACTGCCATATACACCTTGGTGATCAAATGAAAGAGAAATGACCAAGGACTTGATGTACGTGTAGGTATTCTCCCTGAAGGCTGTGTTTGGTGTATCACGGTTACAAGGCAACAGACTCAAGTTCCTATGGATAAAGGATTACAACCTAGAGGGGTCTCCCTTTATATACGCGATGGTATGGGAGCACAAGTCCATACTAGCATTTTCTGAAGCCAAAAGGCGAGCAACAACTGCTAGGTTTTAAGACGATGGAACACGTCTTTGGCCTGGACCACTAGAAATGTTTTGTTAGGTTCCAATGTTGCCTTAGGTTCATTCAATAAATTTTAAAGTTAATCTTGAATTATGTTTCAATTGCAAGCCCTATCGAATCTGGAGCTCATCTTCCTAAATGCAGGCTATATGCAAATGAATATCATTTCAATTCGATGAATGCTAGCTAGAATAAGGATAGAAATATTTCAAGAAAGCAAGCAAGAAAAATATTTGAAGAAACTTCTAATGCCCTTAATGAAATTAAGTGAAAACGAAATTCCTTCCTAGATTGAGAAATTCTAGTTTATGTAAAGGAACGATTCATTTTCAATGCAACAAAAGAATGCAAAGATAATTTTTGATTTGTTTTTTTTTAATGAAATGAAGCACACATTGTACTAATTTAATGGAAAACAAAATAAACACTAGTTTGAGCTTTTCGAATGTAAGGTTTTGAAATTGAATGACTCAACAAAAATGAAACAAACACAAAAACATGCAAGCTAATGGAGCAAACTTTCAAACGAGAAAGAGAGTTCTAAAAACGACCCAAACAAGAAAATAAATCGATGCTCAAAGTGTTGAAGAAGAAAGATTAATCGAAAAAATGAAAATACTGTTCAATCAACAAAAGAAAAGGATCAAGAAAACTCAGTCTAAAAACCCAAAATGAGATGGACAACAATCAAAGAGACTCGTTCTCGAACAGAAGGCTCGTTGTGCAAGAACACCTAGAAATCCTAAGGTTTTAACTGGCACCAATAAGGAAATGGACAAACGACTAAGGGAAACAAGTCTATAGTAGTCTACACAGTCTCCAAAGGCTTAAACACACTCAAAAATAACCCAGAGGTAAGAAAAAATCATCAAAAAATGCATTAGGGGGATCAATCCAAAACCTATAGGGATGGGCGCGACTGTAAGGCTATAATCCGTGCCATATAGAGGTTGGCGCAAGTGCTAAAAAAGAAACATGTGCCAATCGGCGCGACTGTCCAGAAAAAAAACGCGCCAAGTTGGGAGCATATGGACAAAGAGGAAAAACTCTAACCTAATGAGCATAAGTCAATCTTGACTCTCTGGAGCTGAACAGAGAATGGAAACTCAGCAAACAAACTAGAAAAAGATAGATAACTAAACCAAGAATGGAAACTGACCCAACAGAATGACACGACAAACTCGCACTGGTCCCCAGTGGAGTCGCCAATTTGTTATAAAGGTAAATCCTCTCTACGAACAGAGATGATCCCTCTAGACGTAGGGTGGTTCTAGTAACAAAAGGAAACACTAAAGTGTTTCTTCCTAGTTAATGAATGAACAAAAAACATGGCAGATTGACCTAACTTGAATCCAACACTGTCGATGTTGAAGAAAGAGTAGTGGTCTCTCGCTCCTACCTTGACAAATCACGATCCGTTCACTATCATGCCCAGATACATGTACAGAAGACAAAGAACAAGAACAACATATTGTAGCGTAGTTTCACTCACAACTATTAGCGAGTCAAATAGGGCTAAACATATCGTATCAAATAAACATCATAACACAATAGTGGAACCAAATAGTAGTCATGTATATTAATGATTAGAAGCAAGAGTACAACCGATGCTTTGACGTCATGATCTCCTCCAGTAAGGTTCAGATGAAATGCATCTCAATTTTTGGTCAGGGAGTTTGGACTCAATCTCTCTTAGAAGTCATCGACTCGAGCTCTCTCAACACTAACTTTCTTATTCTATCTCCTCTAGTAGCTTAGCTATAATATAATTCGCTAGTTCAACTATTCAACCATTTTTCTATAATGTGTATAGCTAGCTTCTACTAAACGAGATAGTTTCTTATATAGAGGGAAAAGAGGAGATTGGGATCCCTACAAAGGTGGAAGGGAGTCCTATCCTTTAGTAGAGTTCCAAGGTATGTGGAAACTACTAACTAAAGGAAGGAGTCCGTGGTTGTTTCAGTTCAACCACTCCCAATGACTCATCCCCGAGGTGGTTGGAATGGAACCTTGCCTCTATTTTTTAAAAACATTCCATAAATAGCTTGGCACGGGTGTCTGAATACCACAGAGCACCAAGTGGTGCGGGATCAATGTTAAATTTCCAGGTCGGTACGAGGATGTAACGGGCTACTCGGGCCAAGGAAAAAATAGGGATTTTCACAACTCGTCTTAGGGAAATGTGAAGAATAAGAATGTTGCTTTAATCAAAAGGGATGCAAGGATGGTATTTGCAAAGCATGACACTGTGTATTGGTCACATAAACGACCCTCCAATGTGTGAGTTGGGGATTGCAGGGACAGTGAAAAAATGTTGTGTAACAATGAGGCTTAACCAGTAGCTACCAGTATGCTTCCCAATTAGTCTTTTTCAGCTGTGCAAGTGTTTCTTCTCATAGTTGAACTGTGTTTTTCCAACTTTTCTCTAAATTTCTAAGATGAAGAATCGATTTGTGATTTCCTTCTTTAATTAAACCAGAGGTATACAACATACGGTTAATTATTTTGACCATACTCTTTGATATACCTACTGTTCTAGCTATGGCCAATTCTTCCTGTTTTACATTTGCATCCCAGTTAGTAAAGAGAATATCTTTAAAAGTTTCTTTGATCTTTGGGAGACTTGACTTTATCCCTTCCTCTGAATCCTACCATTCAATATAATCAAAATTTTTGATATTGAGTTCATTAAAATCAATTATCTTGTCAATGACTGTATTAGTCAATTTTTAACTGATTTCCAGGTGTGGGATTATGTCTGACATTTGTAAGACAAACAAGTTTTGTTGTTTTGAGAGTAAGAATTTATTTCCAATGCCTCTTTTATGAATTCCTCTGCAGTAGGAATGAATTCATATTTTTTAATATCTTCTCTCAATTCTTTAATCGTTGTGTCCTTGTTGGATAAGTCATTTTCATTAATTATCTTAAGCACTTCCATATCTTGCTAAAATTTGAAGAGTTGTTGCTCGACCTTTTGACTTAGAATTTTCCTTTCTTCATCCAGTCACTATTGTAGCTGCATGATTTTATCATCCTTTTCTTGAACCAAAATGGATACTTCGACTGCCTTATCCATTGTTGCAGTAGTGTATGCTCCAACAAATTGTGATAGACGAGTTAGATTTTCAATTGGATTTGAAGGAGTGTCTTTCCATACAACTTCCATAACTTCATTTATTGTGGGTGTTTCAATCCTTCTTCTTTTTCTTTTTTCCCTGACTACATATTTATGAAAAGGGCTATCGAGTACATCCAATGGAGGAATGTCAGTCACCTTCAGAAAAAATTCATCACTAGGAAATGCAAGAATGACTTGTGTATCTTGGGAGGTTATCCCAGGACTTTCAATGATTTCTTTTGCTGAAACTATTTGTCCCCGTGGAGTTTGAAATTATGTATTTTTCTGTGAAGATGATACCTCTGGGGTATTTATTAATGTATTGCTAACTAAAGTCTAGAATATATCTAGTTCACTTGGATTTTGTGCATCTAATTGTTCTGCTCTGATTTCTTTACATGCTTCAGTCATATAACTAGTAATCAAGAAATTTTGAGGGATACATTTGAGTCTTTTTTCTCTGTACTCATTGAATATTTTTAATTCTTTTGGATTTATATTTAATTTGAAATAAATTTGGACTTCTTCAAAAGTTCCAACAGATTGCAAAATGTCTTCAAATCTATCATCAATGCGTATGATAAGTTTGATTTTGACTGACTTAGTAAATTTGTTAGCAATATTTTCTCGGTCGAATTTCCTTGAGGGTAAAATGGGGAGCTTCAAAAGCTCAATCTTCTGACATTATTTCAATGCATGATTGAAATTTCTGAGGGAGAATGTACCACACTGAATTGGAAAAATTGGCCATAAATATTTTTTTACTATCTTTTAAAGATTTAGTGAGTCCATTACCAACCGTTCGGTAAGCCACTTCTCTCACCATTAATTTATCTAAAACATACAAAGGAAGAACATGTGGAGGAGTAGAGCTTCCAAATACTCTGATGTATGAAAAATATTCTTCAATAAAACATCTCCCTATCCTTTGAAGGTCTGTAATGGCTTCCTTAGTGAACCTAGGGCTCACTCTGTCAAACATTAATTTATGTAATGGTAATACAACTCCATAACATAGCCTGTGGTAATGTGTACATAATTATGTTCCCATATCTCTTATTAATAGGGGTAGGATCCTTGGGAATCCATTTCCAACCCATAATTGGAAAACTGGTAGAAAAACAGATGGCGTTAAGAACATATGCACTCATGAAAAATTGGGGGACGGGTTTGGAGGAAGAAGCTCTTGTCTAGTGACATTCATTAATCACTTTAGCTAGATTTTTGGAAGGAATGGTTGCCAAATTCATGATGTGGGAATTAAAAAAGGACTCAATCAAGGGAAGCCAATTTATAGAGAACTTGGTATTATCAGGGAGACCATATAATCTGCACAGCATCGCTGCTGCAAAATTGTAGGTATTTTCAAGTGAAGCGATAGGATACATATCTGATTTCTCATGTTTAAACTTGTTATTCAGTTTCCTCCAACCTTGAATTGTCTTGAAAGGGTCCTCATTTTTCTTTACAAAATTTCCAACAAACCTATTTTCATAGATGTCTTGTTGGTCGGGTAAATTTTACATGACTTTCAAATCTTCAGCTCTGAAAGAACCTAAGATATCATCCTTAATGGTTTTGAATTTTCTGTCCTTAATTGTTGAATTTTCAAGCACACACTTAATCATGTCGGTATATGGTAAAAGAGTGGCCCTTGCTGCTATCCTATGAAGGAAGGAGCATCCAATATATTTAAACTGTAAATTTGAGGGTCTTTCATCATTGGCAGTTGCCATGACCTCCACTACTTCAGGTTCTTTGTCTTCAAGAATAGCATAGATAACTTGCCACTTTGTAGCACCTCCATCTGTAGTGCAGACAATATCTGAGACTATACGTGACATTTCCTTGTATTCCAATTCTACAACAGTCTGTTTGCCGTGTTTCTGCATTACTTTTCGAATGGACATATCTTGAAGGAAAAACCATGTTAAAGACAGAGTAATGATCAAATGAGGGAAGATATATTTGAAATGACCAATTTTGAAAGAAAAGATATAAGAAGCAGCTATATTATTAATTAATCATAACAAATCAATAACTGCTTGCATTGGGATGATAAAACATACTTAATCATTTATGACATGATTTATTTTTGCGTAAAAAATTTATTAAACCTGTCAAATCGATCGTGTTGCATTTTTTTTGAACTTGTCTTTATGAAACACATTATTTTTTTTTTATGCCATATGAGATTTCGTGATATTGGGAAATCTCAGTATCGAAATATTGCAATATCAGAGTGTCACAATATCGGAGCTTTGGTAAGATATTATTAAAGTTTAAAACATAAATCCATGATGTGTGATTTATGATGTCAGTTGCGAAATTCAAATCGGTGATCGCAAAAACGGGATTTGGTCGTTTTGTTGCTTAACTTTCAATGAGAAAAGGTTATGTGGGATGCAATTTGCGATAGGGTAATCAAAAGCATGTTTTATTATTTTTTTTTTTTTTTTTTTAGTTAATAAGAAACAATGATTTTGGAGTTTCAATTTTTATCTAAAATGTAAAAATAAATTTCTAAGAAGGGTCCCTATTTTTATTATCAAAAGTTTAAACTATTTAAAAAAATAAAAATTCAGGGAGTTGTGGCATAGCACAACAAAAAGCCCACAATAAATTTTTCTTATAGACTTGTAGATGAAAATTACCATGACCATGACACAGACCCTTGACCTTTGTATTCCTCTAAGACCTTGTCTCTGTTTCTTCCTTGACTCCTTAAGATGATCCTTAATTTCTGAACTATCCTGCACTGTCTTGTACCTTTCTGCACCAAAACTAGATATCTTGGTATCTAAGTGTATCCTTCCTTCTTTAAGATATCAATACCTTATCATAGATTGACCTGTGCACACCTTGCACCTCTGCATACCTTTTTTGGTTGTTCTTCAATCTATACACTCATATTTACGCGTCATGACTCTTATTTCTAGATAGATCCCCTTCTTCATATTATGTAGATATCCTTTACTATTATTGTATACTTCGTTGAGTAGCCCTTATCTTATCTCTCACTTCACTGTTATTTTTTCCCTCCTCCGCATCAAAGACCAATCCTACAAATACGTGCTTATATAATAGACCTTTATCCCAAATTATTTCTTGGATGATCTATCCCTCTATGCTTTAAACAACAATTTTGTCTCCCATTCTCACATTAAATTACAGTCCTGAAACTTGCACTTAATTATGCAGCCTTATCTAAATTTCTATGTCAAACTGAAATCCACATCCTCTTATAAATAGTTGTTCCTCTTCATATAAGTCAACCTGTACTTTAGTTATGAGGCCGACTTGAACAAGGGTTTATGTGTTGACCTATAGAGGATATCTTAAAGTGTCATGAAGGTTGTCTTGAAGGTTTGTTTGAGTTGTAGTGTTATCATCATACTTGATCCATTTCTTGAAGATTATATGGCAAGGCCTTGAGGGATACATAACTGACTTTACTTCATATACATGACTCTACTTATGACAAGATGAGAAATCCCTAAAATACATCAAGAAGAAGTATTTTGAGCTATAATAAAATATTTTCTCATGAAACACATGAAGAAAGATTAAAAAAAATACATTTTATTATCTTTGTCTTCTTCATTACAAAATTACATAATCAATATGAAGACCGTACCTAGTTACACTTTCCAACATTCTTCACAATAATGATGCCTAACCCACATGGTTATATACTGAATCAAATGGCACCCTTTTTTGGAAAATGTTGCAAACGTTTCTTCTCCTCACTTTATTATATAACATACTTCATGTACAACCCAATATATGGAAATGGGGAGTATGGTAATAGAGGGATCTCATGCTCAATTTCTCTCTCAGGTGGTAACCCTTTAGCTCTCGAAACACATCCCTATATTCTTGTACCAACTCATCCAATTGTTGTTTTTCTCCTTAGTACACCCCTCTAGGGATTCCTTTCCTCTTATTGACTCGTCTACATACTCATTTTACAATAAAACACACTACTTTCTGGAGTTGATCAATTTCTTGGCTTGGTTGGCACTTATCAATGAAATATTTGACTTTCCATTGTGTGCATTGATGATGAATGATTTTCCATCCTTGACGATCCAATATTTGTTATCTCTCCTCATGAGTATTCCATCACCCATGTACATGTATGGAATTCGAAGCACAAATAAACATACATCAAGGGGAGGAACATGTAGATCTACTTCATCAATAAAATCACCACTGATAGAAAATATAATTTTACACCGTTTTCTTACCTTCAACTCTCCATCCTTATTTTCCGATCCCAATGGATATGGGTTTGGATGATCATGAACTTCCAACCCCAACTTCTTGACCATCTCTGCTGCAATCATATTTTCCTGCAATCTTGAGCCAAATAGAGCATCAATCTATGTCTACTTGACCTGTAACTTTATATGGAAGAGTTTGGTCATTTCTTTCTCTTCATGTTGTTGAAGGCTACTAAAATTCACCTTCTTTTGCAATGATGTGCACACAATATTCCCATCCATGTTCGAGATGCTTTCAACTTGGTTGCTGAAGTCTGTGGCCATGAGATTCTTCTTCTTATTATATTTCTTATTTTTATTCGGGTTTAGTTCTATATGAAATTTCCAACACTTCTCCTCTATATGGCCATCAATGTTTCAGTAGTTACAATGGTTGCTAGGATATTTTCACTAGTGTGTTTTGGCTCTCATTTTTTTTATCTTCCCCCCTTTTCTCTTCTTCTTTCCCTCCTTAGAAGCGTCATGGTTCTTCAATTCCCTTGATTGCACTCTCTTTAGGCCTATGATCTCGAGGTATTGTTCCTATAAACAATCTTGATCCAATGATTTGGGCTTGAATAGCATCACTTGCTCATATAGATGGTGGTGCAAAAACCATGTATACTCGAGGAGTACATCTAGGTTCTTTGGAGAGATACCCAACATTATAGCCATATTTCTCAATTCCTTGGTGTACTCCTACATGCTTAGTGTGAAATTTTCCTAAAGTAATGCCATCGTATTAACTAGCCTTCCACGTACCCAATGGGATAGAAATGTGACTTGATGAGGGTTTTGAAATATTCCCACTGAGTCAATGAATATTCTCACTCCAACCTCAGGATTTCTGTGTGGGTCTACCACCAAGTAAGTGTATGTCCCTCTAATTTCATCTATAGAAATGAGATTTTCTATCCTTCTTCAATTTGATGGAAGTTGAAATAGACTTCCGGTTGTTGCAACCAGTGGTTCGGATTTAGAGAGTAAATCTCACCATGGTGCTACTTGATATTGAATTTTTATTCCACTTTAAATAGGGACTAATTCATAACACTCAAATCCTGCTGATATTTTTTGAATTATTTCTTCAACTGGTTGTTCATTTCTCTCTGATATTTAGATATTTGTTCTTATTTATCCTCTACATTCAAGCCTCCATCTTCTCCAAATATCCCAAAATTATTTCTCAATGATTCCATTATGATATTTTCATTGTGATTTTATACCTACAAATTATTGTTCAAGCCACAAAAACCTCACATGTGCATGATCATGAGGGTCATTTATAGATTTATCACCCATTATTGGGGTTCTAGGATTTTTTACCCTGCCAAACTATATCCCCTCAAAATATCCACAAAATACCCAAATAAACATGATCTTATATACAAAATGATCCATAAATTGTCTTGGATATTCCATTATAGATTTCGTCACAATATATCTTATAATAATATACTAAAATTATGAATTTGACACTATTATAGTTTATTTAAACCTATAGATGTATAAATTTAACCATAAATAAAGCATACATGAGAATGGAAATTATGCATAAAAGTACAGAATAAAAAAATAATCTCACACACACACACACATAAGAAAAAAAAATGCTCTCAAAAACCCTTTCAGGAGAAAATCCAACTGGAGGGTGAGGTCAATTCACTCTCTTTCTCTAATTAGAAATATGGTTATACGTACAAAGAAGTAGGCATGTGGCCTGTGGGATGATACAATGCACAAATCCTCCTTGTGTTCTCTACCTCCTATCCCTCTTGGATATATTTACTTAACTACGGAACAAGATTCTCTCAAAATTATGGAATGCCTCTTCCTCCTAGTGGCATGATTATAACATAGTCGGATACCCTACTAGTGGTTAAGTTTGACTACATAAAATCTTAAAAAGAAAATCGATATAGAATCTTCTAGAGTATTTTACATCACAATCATGTTGCTAGCCTCTTTTAAATAAATAATTGGGAATAATGCGGCATCCTCAAGAATTATAGGTGTGAAAATAGGAAGGTCAACTTCTGAGTGGCATAACTTTTACATACAAACTCTAATTGACGTGCTTATTATTTTTTTGAAAAGATTTATGTGTGTATAACAGGATAAAATGGTTCAATGGTAAAGAAGAAAATTTTTACTCCTAAAAAATGTTGTTTGATTCCTCAAAATGATCTTGGAAGGTTTCAAACCTCGTTTCACCAAAGTGTGTCCCGCTAGTAGAAATGGTTCCAAGAGCCGATTAATCCACTATTTCCACTATGAATTCATCTAGATGGAGGAAAAATAATAAAATAATCCAATCTGAATCAAATTAAGTTGAGCGTTGATCCCTAGAGGATTGGAGTCCTCAATAAGATCGGGTTGGAGCTTCAACGAGCTTAGAGGGTTCAAGCCCTACAGGATTGGATTCCTTAAGTAGAACAAGTTGGATCTTGGGTTTATAATATATGTTGGAGCCTATTTCATTTTAGTATTGGAGTCTTCATGTAGTGTTGGAGTGCTAGACTATCATTTCACTTGATTCGTTGGAAAGAGGATTGGATTCGTCGTCATTATTGCTAATAAAATGATTCTCTTATTGTTCATTTTGTGTTCTATTGTTAAGAGAGCTTGGCAGGCATAAATTAAAAACTGTAAAATAAATATTGATTTAGCCCCCTCTAAGTATTTCCAACTATTTTGAGATCATCAATCTTGAGCACTAAACATATAAGCTCATGTTCCTTACTAGTGTTCGCCTTAATGTTCATGGAACTTTACAATATATAATTGATATCAACCATTTGGAAATCAACTTTCAATGTGTATAGAGCATGGTATAGTTTCTTAAAACTAAGCTTGTATTTTCTCCTTTTCTCTACCATAATGAAATTGTAAGTATCAAACGACATTGAAATTTACTCTTTTGGCACTCTCTTATGTAAGGGATTTCTACGGAAATATGCATTGATTTTGGAGAATCGTGTTTCATAAAATTGAAAAACCATACTTCAAGTATGAAATAAAATTGGAAAAACATACGTATTATATTAGGATTTCTTTCGAATTTCTCTTTTAACGGGAAATTTGTTAAAATCATAGTCAAGTGGTTGGGTGGATTATTTTTTCTCCTCTCTACTTATATTTAATTTCCAAAAAATATATATTATCGTATTGTGATAAGGCTAAAAGGATAGATGTTACCATGAAGTGGTGCCCCCTTTGTAGAAATTATATAACTAATATGTTATATGTCTAATATTATCCTGTTCATACACTATTTGACATAATGCACAATACATAATCTATTCCACCATTGATCATCACATGCGGAAATTAACACAATTGCAATGCACACATGAAACCATAAAAATTCACACACATTAACACAGTGATTTTACAGGAAAGCTTGAAGCTAAAAACCCCCACTATCTGTATATAATATATTTCATAGAGATCATGTAACAATCCTCATATAAAGCTTCTCACAAGCTCTCAGTACAATACAATCGCTACACACTAATCAGGTCCTGATCTTGCAAATCCATGCACCGATCTCTGCCACGTGCTAGCCTGCCTCTACTGTGCAATCCCTGCTGACGAATGGCTCTAAATGAACTTGAATCTGCTTGGCTTGCACTTTGCAATCCTCATTGGCATCCCCATCAATGTGTGGTGCGAACTCATGCAACACTATAGTCACAACAAATATTCACACTTTCTCTTTCACCTACCTCTCCACTGGTCTCCACTGTAACTGTCCATGCACTGTAGTTAACTAATGTATTCTTTAGTTGATTAATGATGTAATATTTAGTGAATTAATTAACTAATTAATTCACACCACTCTCACTAGTGTATCAATTAGTTAGACTAGATACAACTAGCTCAACTGTGTCTAACTGAGTTAAACTGAACACAACTCCACCAACTACTTCTACAACTCCACCAAAATCTGTCACATGAGTTCTAACTAAAGTCTCCATGCAATAGCTCCACTTAACCCTTAGGAATAGCGTAATTCCTTCTGTCAGCTCCTGTGCCACATCTGTGCACTTAATTGAAGTGCTCCAAGAGAATAAGATAATGGTTATAGTCCAAATATTATTAAGAGCTAATAATATTCGACATATCTATTTTTAGACTAGAAATCTAAAAATAGAATCTGCCCAATATGTCTAAAAATAGAAGTCCATATATTTTTCCAACTTGACCAACCCTCCACAAATAGCATCCTGCAACTCATAGAGCATGATCCTTATGTCTAAAAATAGACATAGTCTAAAAATAGACTTTGCGCCAAAAATAGCCTACCGATCCACTTAGTGAAGGTGACTCTTTTCACTAAGCTCATCATCTTGTTGAATCTCAACACTCCCTCTCAACAAGATAGGGATTATATGCCACCCCAATCCTGTCTCTATGGTATTCAAATTTTCTCCTGGTGAGAGCCTTCGTTAGAATATCAGCATCCTGATCCTCCGTTGGAATGTAAGATAGTAACATGATCTTCCACTGCACACAATCTCTGATATGATGGTACCAGATGTCAATATGTTTAGATATATCATGAAATACTAGATTAATCTAGAGTTTAATGCAACTTTTATTATCACAATATATCACATTAGGATCCAAGTGTGAACCGAACAACCTGAACAGGATCTTCCTCATCCATATAGCCTCGCATGCAGCCAAACCTACTGCCATCTACTTGACCTCCGCTGAACTGAGTGCCACGGATCTCTGTTTCCTGTTGTACCAAGAAACTGTTGTAGACCCGATACTGAATATCCCTTCATATGTGCTCTTTCTATTCATTGGGCTTCCTGCCCAATCTGCATCCGTGAAGCCATGTAGCTTCAACTCATCCGACCGTTCATACCAAAGTCCATATCCCAATGTGCCTAAGAGATATCTCAATACATGCTTTCCTACCTTCCAAAAGAATCTGGTAGTGGCTTTTACCATAGCTTGTGAAAATTGGTTAACATCATAGCATATATCCGGTCGTGTATTGACCAAATACATGAGTGAACCAACCAACGGTCGATAAATAGTGGCATCCACTACCTCTACCGATGTAGCATCCTCTTTCCTCAAACCACCAGGATGAGGAGTGTCAATAGGCTTGCAGCCTTGCATGTTGAACTTCTCTAGTATCTCCCGGGCATACTTGCCTTGAGACACAAACTGTCCACCCTTCCACTGCCAAATTTCCAATCCCAGGAAATAATGAAGGAGGCCCAATTCCTTCATCTCAAACTCCTTTGCAAGATCTGCCTTGCATGAGTGTATCAATAGTTCATCACCTGTTAGTATCAAATCATCTAAATATAGTACAATGATCAACAGCTTACCCTCAACCACAATCTGGTACAGGTTAGGATCTGCCTCACTCTTGGTGAATCCAAGTCTGGTGAAATAACTGTCTATCCATGTGTACCAAGCATGAAGTACTTGTTTCAGCCCATATAGCGCTCTTTTGAGCCTGCACACATGTGACTCGCTGCTGAATATTTTGAATCCTTTAGGCTGCTCTATGTGCACCTCCTCCTCAATGACTCCATTGAGGAATGCAGTCTTTACATTCATCTAATGAATGTGCTAACCCATCTGCGCTGAGAGAGAAAGGATGCTCCGTATGGAAGAATACCTTGCGACAGGTGCAAAGGTTTCTTCATAAATATCCCCTCAAATCCGTGAGAAGCCCCCGGCAACAAATATTGTATTGTACTTCTCGACACACCCACGTTGTACTTGCTTCACTTTATAGATCCATCTCGAACTTACCATCATTTTCCACTTTGGGAGAATCTCCTATGCACCGTTTCCCCGACAATTGAATCGTACTCTTCCACCATGGCATCTACCCACGCAGTGGTCCTCGACATCTTCCTCGAAAGAAGATGGCTCTGTCACGATACACTTGCTCATCATCGTGAGCCAAATATCCGTATCGGTCGTGACCGTTCGTTCGTTGTAGGTGCTCCTACAATATTCTTTGCATCAATATTCAGTCGCTCAGCTTCTGTAGTGCACTTCCACCCTCTCATGTTTGGCGCTGCATGAGTGGTTTCTTCCACTCCATGACCCTCCTCTTGTGGCTGATCCACATCTTGAGGCTCATCCTTAGGAAATAATAGCTCCTCATCTACATGCAAGTGTAGCTCCCTCTCAAGCGAACACTTCATGTCTTTCTCCTCATGAAATTTGATATCCCATTGCACAACAGTCTTCCAAATGTCTGGAAAATGCACACGATAATTGTGGGGTGTTTCTGTGTATCCCAAAAATATCTCAACCTCTGCGGTCGGCTCCAGTTTCTTCCTGGCATCCTTCGTCACATGAATGTAAACAGGTAAGCCAAAAATCTTCAAGTTAGAAATATCAGGCTTCTTACTAGAAAACGCCTCTTCGAGTGTACTCATGCCAAGTACTCTATGAGGACAACGATTTTGCACATAAACAACAGTGTTGCATGCCTCAGCCCACAATTGTATGGGAAGGCCCTGATCATGCAACATCGCCTGTGCAGCACCCACAATCATTATATTCTTTCACTCTGCGACCCCATTCTGCTGTGGGTTATGAGGCACTATGAGCTCTGTTCAAATTCCTTCTGCTTTGCAAAAGTCTTCGAATTCGCCAGAGATGAATTCACCACCATTATCGCTCCTAAGATCCTTCACCTACTTCCTCGACTCTTTCTCAACCAGTGCCTTCAGCTCACAAAACTTTGAGTATGTCTCGCTCTTCTTCTTAATGAAGAAGATGCAGCACTTATGAGAGAAGTCATCAACAAATATCACATAATACCTATGCTTTGCTGTCAAAGCTACTGAGAAAGGTCCACACACGTCTGTGTGAATTTTCTCAAGGATCGTCGTGGCATGACTATCCTTCTCATGAAAGGTGGCTTTCACAAATTTTCCCAAAGTACATCCCTTGCACTGATCTGACTGTGCAAGAGTACCCTTGGGAAGGCCGGTAGAAATCTGCTGCAAAATTTTCAAAGTGCCATGGTGAAGATGGCCCAATCTCCTGTGCCACAATTCACCCTCATCTCTACTCACCACTCCTTCTGCTTTTCCTTCCATTGCTGCACAGCCATCTACCTGTAATTGATAAAGGTTCTTAACTCGAACCCCTATCCTCTGGTTTTCACCAGCTGCCTTACTGCGCAGGAAAGCCTTTCCCATGCTAAAGACAACATCATATCCCTTGTCTTCCAACATATCCACAGAGATCAGATTCTTCTTCAATCCTGGAACATGCATGAAATCCTTCAATATGAAAGGTTTACTGGACTCCCTCTCAAAATAAATGGTTCCAATACCAGTCGCAATGTATCTACCATCATCGCCCATTTCGATGTGCACTCCAAGATCCTTCTCATCTTGATCAATGAACAAATATTTGTCTCCGGTCATATGGAAAGATGCACCACTGTTAAGAAACCACACTGATACCATCACACTTGAGACCAAGCATGCGATCAACGAAAAATATACCTCAAACTACGAGGCTAAGGCCTCTGCAGCTGCAGATCTATCACCCTTCTTATTTTTCTTCTTCTGTGGACAATTAGTGGCATAATGTTCGTGTTGGTGACAATGAAAGCACTTCACCTTGGACAAGTCCTGCTGCTTGCCTTTCGCACTAGATTGAGAAGGATTTTTCTTTCCCTTCCCTTTCCTTGCTTTGGCAGCCAAAGCAAAATTTTCTTCATCTTCATTCTTCGATGAATATCCATCCTTGGTACTCCGCCTTATCTCCTCCTGCACAAGATCCGACCAAAGTCGCTCCCATCCCTGCAGTTTCTCCCAACCATTGACAGAGTCCTCGTAGGAATGCCAACTCTTCAGAAACCCAAGGAGAGCCAAGCTCACCAATTCCTCTTCATCTACAGTAACCACCACACTTCCCAGCTCATCCTTGCACTGGAAAAAATTCGTGAGGTACTTGGGTATACTTTCGCTCTTCTCCATTTTTATTTTTCTGAGCTTGTCTTTACGTGCCAACTTCCTCTGGTCGCTTTCGCTTTGGAACAAGTCTGTAAAAGCTTTCCACATCAATAATGGAGAAGCTTTAACATGAAGGCTAGACACTATGTGATCCTTCACACCTTCCAACAGAATCCTTTGACATTTTGATGTCTTCTTTTGCCATGCGTCAAGTGCGGCAGCATCTCTCGAAGCAGGTTTTAGAATTTCTACATCTATGAACTCCTTCAACCCATTATCCTCGAGCACCACCTCCATCTTGTCCTTCCATGCAATATAATTTGAGCTTCCCTCAAGGGAATAATCCAATCGCAATCTATTGAAAGACATCTCAACTTCGACACCAAGGAAACGCTGCAGCAAATTTGAATTCCACCAGCACAAAACTCAATCGCTTCAATAATTGCAATCTACTCCAATGATCAACTGCTCTGATACCATGTAGAAATTATATAACTGATATGTTATATTTCTAAGATTCTCCTGACCATACACCATTTGACTTCAAGCACAATACAGAATCTATTCCACCATTGATCATCACATGTAAAAATTAACACAATTGCAATGCACACATGAAGCCATAAAAATTCATACACATTAACACAGTTATTTTACGAGAAAGCCTAAAGCTAAAACCCCCAAATATCTGTATATAATATATGTCATAGAGATCATGTAACAATCCTCATATAGAGGTTCTCACAAGCTCTCAGTACAATACAATCGCTACCAGGGATAATTTTAGGGGCGAATTTTAGCCCAAAGGCGAAATTTAAGGGGTTTTAGATTTTAGAGGGGCGAATTTAATACAATCGCTACACACTAATCGGTGCGATCTTGCAAATCAATACACTTCGATCTCTGCGACCTACTACTTTTGCCCTCTCTTGCGCAATCCTTTCTTTGAAGAATGGCTACGAATGAACTCAAATGCCTGGCTTTAGGTACGCAATCCTCATTGGCATCTCCATCAATGTGTGGTGCAAACTCATGCAACACTATAGTCACAACTGATAGTCACACTTGCCCTTTCACCTACCTCTCCACTAGTCTCCACTAAACTGTCCATGCACTATAGTTAAATGATGTATTCTTCAGTTGATTAATGAGTAAATATTTAGTGAATTAATTATTAATTAATTCACACCACTCTCACTAGTGTATCATTCAGTTAGACTAGATACAACTAGCTCAACTGTGTCTAACTGAGTTAAACTGAACAAAACTCCACCAACTACTTCTCCAACCCCACCAAACTCTGTCACATGAGTTCTAACTGAATTCCTCATGCATTAGCTCCACTTAAACCTTAGGAATAGCATAATTGCTTTTGTCAGCTCTTGTGCCACATCTATGCACTTAACTGAAGTGCTCCAAGAGAATAAGATAATGTTTATATTCCAAATATTATTAACAGCTAATAGTATTTGACATATCTATTTTTAGACTTGAAATCTAAAAATAGATTCCACCCAATATGTCTAAAAATAGAAGTCCATATATTTTTCCAACTTGACCAACCATCCACAAATAGCATCCTGCAACTCATAGAATATGATCGACATGTCTAAAAATAGACATAGTCTAAAAATAGACTTTGCGCCAAAAATAGCCTATGGGCCCACTTAGTGAAGGCGACTCTTTTCACTAAGCTCATCATCTTGTTGCAATCTCAACACCCTTATGGGTATCCCTCTAAACATCATGTCTCTAACTATGTCATAAATTTCCTACTAAATATGAATTTAGAAATTATAATGACATCTAAACAATCTCACCAAAATGATCTTAACAAATTATCAATTTCTCCCAATATTAAAAAAAATAAAATCAAATCGAGGTCATACTAAATTTGAGATACACATATACACATTTCTTCAAATAAAGTTTGATTTTATTTCTTACCTGATTTTCCACATCCATGAGTAATGATCGTCTGCGAATTAAGATCCATTATCGCCCCCAACGTACAAGGATATGCTAAAATTGAATTATGAGAATTTTTTTTTAAAAAAATTCCATTATATTTGATTGGTAGTCCTTAAAATCGCTTAATGGGGAAGACACTTTGGGTCTTCTTCATCTAAGTTGATTTTTTCTATGGTAAAGTGGGTGCCACTAAATTTTATATTATAAGTTATTTAAGTGATATTTATTAATAAAAAAATACGTTTGATTTTATGATGTAAATGAAACAATCTATTAATAGCTACAAGTCGAATAAATAGCTAAAGAATCCTACTATTAGGAGGATGTAAATGAAACAATCTATTGAACACTTCAGCCATGTTTATGGAAAAAAACTTGAATTACACATATGAAAAGTGTTAGAAATAGAATAAATAACTAAAAATTTTGACCATTAAGGGGATGTGAGTGAAACCATCTATTAATAATTATTAAATTTTAGAGAGAAGTAAACTTCGAATAGAATCAATAATAATAATAAAGTCAATAGAATTCTCACAATAGAATTAACTAGAGTTAACTTGCCCAGAAATTATATTAGAAAAAGTAAAATGAAGTTCAGAGAATTCGTCAAAACCACCATAAATTAATAAATGTTGCAATAAAATGTTAAATATTATTTAATTAAATTAAATTTATCAATATTAACGATGAATTATAACGTGTGTCATGTAAACTTTTGATATGTAGGGCCCAATATAAAGAGATGTGCAGATGTAATGTGTGTAATGTAAACTTTTGATATGTCGGAGTGTATATAGATGTGTAGATGTCATGTGAGTAATGTAAATTTTTGATATATTTACCACTTTATTAAAGAGGTATGGTAAATAAATAAAATATAAGTAAACCATATATATGGTAAATAAATAAAAAGTCTTTTTATTTTTACTCCATAATCTTATTTATATTTATGAACTTCAAAAGGTGATTTTATCTAGGTGAATCCTGAGCTAAATACCATGGGCCAAATTATTATTAATACATGCAAAAAACATTATTAACCCTAATATTAATATTAATAATATTATTAATTATAATATTCACATTATTATATTATAATATTAATATTATTAAATTTAATTAATGTAAACTTTTGATATGTCCGAGTGTATAGAAATGTACCACTTAAACACCATGGGCTGAATACCATGGGCCAAATACCATATTTATAAAGAGGTATGGTAAATAAATAGAATATAAATAAACCATAGGTATGGTAAATAAATAAAATGTCTTTTATATTTACTCCATAATCCTATTTATATTTAGGAACACTCAAAAAGTGGTTTTATTTAGGTGAATCCTCAGCTAAATACCATGGGCCAAATTAAATTACACTATATGCATTCCCTATCTCAGGTAACAATAAACATGTAAACGTAAATTTAAGAATAATGTTTAATATTTAACAATTAAAATTTAATCTAATTAATCTAATGTGTTCCCTAATGAACAATCACTTCTCTCCCTACATATATAAATTTAACATAGTGGGCCAAATACCATATTTTTCTATTTCTCTTCCATTTTAGATTGGAGGTAAAAAAGTGTGAGGAAGACAGAAGAGAGATGGGGGAAGAGAGACAGAGGTACGAGAGGAAGGGAAAGAGAGGAAGGAAGAGAGGGAGGAGGAGAGAGGGAGGGAGATAGGAGGAGAGAGGGAGGGATATAGAGATGGAGTTGGAGGGTGAGATAGGGAGGGAAGAAGAAATACATAGAGAGAGCAAGAAGTGGAGAGAGAGAGGGAGTGACAAGGGAGAAATAGAGAGAGTATTTGTATGTTTGGGGGTGAGATAAAGAGAAAAATAAGGAGAGATGGAGGGAATGGGGGGAGAAGGAGATAGGCAGGGATATAGTAACATAGTTGGAGGGTGAAGAGAGGGAGAGAGAGGGAGATAGAGGGAGAGATAGATGTGGAAGATAAAGGAATAGAGGAGAAGGAAGAGAGAGATAGGATGTGAGAGAGTGGAGATGGATGGAAAGAGAGATGGAGTTGGAGGGGGGAGAGAGGGAAGATGATTTCTTGCACTTGATGCATTGATTTCAGTGTGGACGGTGATTTCTAATGTAAATTTTGATAGATCAAGAGTAATGTAAACTTTTGATATGGTGATTTCTAATCCTATTTGATTGCTTGCACTAGATGCATTGATATCAGTGTAGATGTTGGTTTCTAATCTTATTTTCTTACTTGCACTAGATGCATTGATTTCAGTGTAAATACAGATAATATCAAACTCTAGATCCAGAGTAATGTATTTACATAGGAAGCAAGAAGTGGAAAGAGAGAGGGAGTGACAAGGGAGAAATAGAGGAGTATGTGTATGTTTGGGGGCGAGATAAAGAGAAAAATAAGGAGAGATGGAGGGAATGGGGGGAGAATGAGAGAGGGAGGGATATAGTAACATAGTTGGAGGGTGAAGAGAGGGAGAGAGAGGGAGACATAGAGAGAGATAGATGTGGGAGAGAAAGGGATAGAGGGGAAGGAAGAGAGAGAGGATGTGAGAGAGTGGAGAGAGGGAGGGAAAGAGAGATGGAGTTGGAGGGGGGAGAGAGGGAAGATGATTTCTTGCACTCGATGCATTGATTTCAGTGTGGATGGTGATTTCTAATCCTATTTTTCTTGCTTGAGAGAGAGAGAGAGAGAGTGTGTGTGTGTGTGTGTGTTGGGAGAGGAAAGAGGATTGGAAGGCAAAGAGAGAGAGATAGAGAGAGAGAAAGAGAGAGATAATTGGATTTCAAAGAGAGAGAGAGAGGAAAAGATAGAGGAAGGTAGGAGAGGAAGGACAAGAGAGAGGACATGAGAGAGAGGAAGAGAGTTATGGGGGAAGAGAGAAAATTGGAGGGCAAAGAGAGAGAGGAAGGATGAGAGAGAGGAGGAGAGAGGGAGGGAGATAGAAGAAGAGATGGAAGGATGGAGAGATGGAGTTGGAGGGGGAGAGAGGGAGGGAAGAAGGAATACATAGAGAGTGAGAAGTGGAGAGAGAGATGAAGTGACAAGGGAGATATGGAGAGAGTGTGTATATGTTTTTGGGTGAGATAAAGAGATAAAGAAGGAGATATGGAGAGGAGAGAGGGAGGGATATAGTAACATAGTTGTAGGGTGAAGAGAGAGGGAGATATATATGTGGGAAAGAAATGGAGAGAGAAGAAGGAAGAGGGAGGATGTGAGAGAGTGGAGAGATGGAGGGAAAGAGAGATGTAGTTCGAGGGGGGAGATAGGGAAGTAGATGGTGATTTATAATCCTATTTGATTTCTTGCACTAGATGCATTGATTTCATTGTAGATGTTGATTTCAGTGTATAGGAGGAGAGATGGAGGGAAAGAGAGATGTAGTTGGAGGGGGAAGATAGGGAAGATGATTTCTTGCACTCGATGCATTGATTTCAGTGTGTATGGTGATTTATAATCCTATTTGATTGCTTGCACTAGATGCACTGATATCAGTATAGATGTTGGTTTCTAATATTATTTTATTATTTGCACTAGATCCACTGATTTCAATATAGATCCTGATTTCTAATCTTATTTGATTACCTGCATTAGATGCATTGATCTCAGTGTAGATGTTGTTTTGTAATCTTATTTGATTGTTTGCATTAGGTGCATTGATTTCGGTGTAGACTTTGATTTCTGATTTGATGTACATTGATGGTACATTAATTTTAAAGTGATTGGATTAAGATTGTGCATCGATTTCATTGTAGGCACACAAAATTATTAACAATGTACATTAATATTTGTGTTATAGTAAATCAACCTATTAATATTGAAGAGTAAGATAGACAATGTACAAGCTAAATATTTAAATGGTTTATTACTTCAATTGTCCTTTTCATATAATCTATATGAAAATATGACAAAACTAACAAGGGTGACAATAAGAATAGAAAAAGAAAATAATTTGAGATTGATCACAATGAAGAATATTTGTAATTGACTACATTCTTATTATTTTCATTTTCTATCATTCAACACTATTACATTGTCACTTTGCATTCAAAAAAATTGTTTCGTCATTAAATTTATTAACAATATTTATCATCTGAAAAAATTGAGGTAACTAAGAAAATTTTAAAATTAAAATGACTAGATAAATATCAGACATATTTAGCATATATAAAATTATTATATTTATATTATATGTATTTACATATTATTGATAAAATTAATCATATTTTCGATAGATTTTCCTTGGTCGCACACGACTGAAACCATCCCAGATCCATCTTAATTTTGGATCTATCAAGGGCCGACAGGGATCAAATCTCTCAAGGTGTAAACCTTTCTTTAAGTTTTGCACTAAAAAAAAGAGGGTTGTAAGTCTAGAGATTTGATCTCTCTCGGCGCTTGATAGATTCAAAGTTAAGATGGATCTAGGATGGTTATTTTACTTTTGATGTTGTAAATTTTAAGTTTAGTATCAATCTTATTATTTTAATTAATTAATTTGACCCAATTAAATTAAATTAAATATGAGTAATTTATAGTTATTTTGACCAAATATTTTAATTCATTAATTTGATGAAGTTAAATTAAATAAAATATTATTAATTTAAAGGTATTTTGACTTAATGTATGTTTTCACAACTCTTCATCTATTGGATGCTGAGAATTTAATTTTAAATCACTTTAACTCTACAGATTTTAGATTGTCTCATATTTCAAGTGGACTCACCATCCAGGGATATGAGATGTTAAATTATTAAATAAATAAAAAAAATTATTTTCTTGTTAATATTAGTAAAATTAATTTAATTAAATCTCATTTAAAAATAGGATTTATTTTCTTATTAATATTAGTAAAATTAGTTTAATTAAATCTTATTTAAGAGTAGTATTAAATGGCAACTTCATTTTATTTTTCCTAATTTATTTTGTTTGGAAATATTCATTTTATTTTTCCTAATTTTTTTTTGTTTGGGAAATTAGTGAGTTACCACTACCTCTCATGGAAATGCTTAAAGATGAATGACTTACTTAACCCACTTGAATTCCAAAAAATGATATCTAATTTAAATCTTGTTAATTTTATCATGGTAACTTTATTAACTTTAATGAACTTCATTTTTTTTTGTAATTTAAATATTGTTAATTGTGACAGCCTCATTAAAGATAACTAGTGTTAACTAGTTAAAAGACAATTTTTATTATTGTGAAAACTAAAATTATTGTTAGTGGCCATGAAAGCTATTTTATTGGTAACAAATTATGATTAATAAATGAGTTAAGATAATTAACTTAATAGAAGGAAAAGATGATGCAAATTTTTTTTTTCCAAGAACTGGAAAGTGCTTGGGGACAGTTGGAAACAGTTGCCTACTCCTCTGGGGATAAAAGACTTATTCCAGTGAGGAGTATGGGTTCTATGAGGTTTCATAGGAAAAGAGGGCGTATTTTCCAAAGTTGGTAGAGACTAGTGGAAAACGCTTAGCAATCCTGAAACAATTTCTGGCACTGACTCGACAATGCATCCTAAGGTCACAATAGAAAGAGAATCCATTGTTAATCCTTACCATCTAGGACTGGGGCTCGGGGGCAAGAGGAGGACGTAATCACCTCTCTTGATGGTTGGGTGTTCCACAACTAAAAACAATGCATTTTAAGGTAAGTAGATTTGTTTGAATTTTTCAGTAAGTTTAGTACTATGAACAATCAGTTTGACATATGTGCAGATAAATATTTTTTTTAGCAATAACATCAATAGATATCCTCTGAATTGTATAAAATAAGGATGAAATAATTTGTTTGCTTCATTTAGTTTCATACTCAAAGGGTTGCTGGAAAAGTAAATAGTTAGTATGAATATGGTAAAAGACTATAATAAACAAAATAAATTGTAAATTTAACTGTGTGTTACAGTTTGAGTATTATATCTTTGGGAAGTATAACCATATCTCTAACCCGCAGAGAAACACTTAAACAGGGGAAAGAACGTGATCTTAGACCCTGCGCAAAGAACCCTCCCCATGGCTCATCGATCTGTACATTTAATGTAAATTATACATGGACATTAAGAATGGTGGTCTAGTCACCCTAGCTAGTAAAGTCATCACACTCAAACTAACAATTCCTATATGTGAACAGAAAAACATAGCAAGGAAAGGAATCTTTTACAGTAAACTTCTACCGATAATGACTTGACCTTCTCCTTAAACATAGGAGCAAATTCTTTAACTAGAAATTCAAAGTAGAACTCTACAATAAATTGAATGGTAAATACATGCGTAAATTAAGAGTATCTCACACAGAAGAACTTAATAAATGAAGTAACTTCTAATTCTGCAGTCTATTATAAAGGAAATATTCCTGGAAAAACATCAATATAGAAAGAGCAAAGAACTAAGCCTGTACCTTCTGTTTGAACTAATAAATGGTTAAGACCATGATGCATGTACAAGATTATGAATCTTCCTTTTATTCAAAACGAAAATTTAACAAAGAAAGAGGGAAAATTTTATATGACAATCCTTCCTAACTATAATACAAAAGGCAGAAAAATTTATCATTCAACCACGTATACGACACTGTTAAAAACCAGAAAAAATCTTTCACTGGAAAATTCGTAAATTTAATAGCCATTACATTAAAAGAAAGATCAAGCATATAGATTCTGTTAGAGTAAAAAGAACTTAACCATAACATTATATAAATAAATCTCCATAAAATTCCTCGAGGACAGAGTACTTGATCACAAATTAATATAGTCAAAGCCCAAAAATTCCTTGTTGAAGGAAGCCGCAAGGAAAATACTGTCTTTACATTATCTCCAATGCATTAAAAGAAAATATTCACATCTTAACATTACAAAATAGATTAAAATCTAACAATGATATTTGTGATTAAGCACAGGAAGGGACTCCTCAGAAGTGAGGCAAACATCCTCAGAATACCTGGAGAAGTGAGCAGCACATTAGACAAAGGACGAAGAGTACGTAGTAAAATCGAAGCGTAAACCTTGACATGGAAGACCTCAGGACAAGATTTAACCAGCAAAAATCAAGACCAAGAAGTGAATAACAGTTCGGAGATGAAAGAATCCGAATAATTAACCCAAGGTCTGATAAACATCAAATCAAACAATACGATTAAGTGAGAGGTAGAATCACCTGGAGTGGAGACATGTTCATTCCTCGGGGATTCCATAAACGGTGCTGCATATAACACAACAGAATCCGTAAGTTAAGAAAACAATTAAAACCCAAGAGATAAAAAGCTAAGTTTGGAGAACACTAGTGAAGAAGTTATAAAAAAAAACCCCCGAAGTTGGTAAGGAAAGACTTTACCTGTCCATATGAGGGAGAAACAAGCACAAGGGAGCGGTAAAGAGTGGCGAAGGCTGAACGAAGCTGATTTCATTAACTTACTCCGCTCAAAGCGCTCAAAAAGCCTCCTTCACCATGTTGTATACTGGCATAAGATGAATCCTTCACTTGGTTAATTTACAAGATAATGGCGTTTTTGTTAAATTGGGTGGTAAAGTACGAAGACCGATAGAGCTTGTGTTAGCACTGCCAGTGCCAAAAAGCAGAGCCACAACAATCCATAAACAATCAAGTGAAAAGCGGATTTAGGGTTAGGCATGAATATCCATAACCTTTTCCCGCCTGAACATAGACCATTTATCTAACGTGAGATCGATGGAGATTAGGCTAGCCAAGTACCATAGAATCCTGCGCAATTTATTACTCAGGCCAAAAGTTGTTGGATGGATTAACTGGCGTCTACTCCCACCTTTTAATTCACATGTCATTCCAACTATACCATAGATGAGACAGGGATAAGATTCATTTATCGGTGAAAGACTATGTATCGATGGGTCAAATGAAATATTTGTGTGAATTGGTTAAGTTCCACAATGAAATTTAAGATTTATATAGGGATGAGGTTTAGATCAATTTAAGTATTAGTTGTGTCATAAAGAGTTAAGTTAGGAAAAGTTAATTCAAGATGCGACCCTCTAAATTCAAGTTAATCTGGTTAAAAAAATAATTACTCTTGGAGGGTAAGGTTAATTTTTTTTTATGTTATTACATGGATATGTGGGTATGTTACAAGTGGTATCAGAGCAATGCTCATACGCTGGGACCCAACGGGTAAACTAATGATAAGTTGTGTGTATACTGATGCATAGACTCTACCAGTATAGCAGGAACATCATGAGAAAAGGAACAACACAACAAAACCCTCAAGACAATGGGGAACACCAAACTCAACTAGTGATGTACCCCGAAATGTGGGTTCAGTTAAGTGTCGAACAACATCGACAAACTAGTAGGCTGCTGGAAGAACAACAACGTCAAACTAGTTTCTTGTTGAATACGATACAACATATATAGGAATAAATGGTGCGTGTTCAAAAAGATAATGAACAATTACTACAAGACGAGGAAAAGATATTAAAGAGCCTATCAAATAAACAAAACCAGGAGGTGGAACATCCAAGTACTCACAGAGGCATGCAAGTAGAAGATGAGCAACAAACGAGAAATAACACCACTGACATAGTGGAAAGAAGCCCATCCCAGCGAAGCAAGAACAAAGTTTACAATGAAGCCGAATCTAGCAATGTGTTAGATTAGTAAGAGGTTAAAAAGCAGAAGGTCGAACTTCAAGGGGAGTTTCGGAAAATAGAACCATCAACGTTTGATGGTGAAGATGAGGAAGTGGCTAAAGCTTGGTTAATAGACATGAATACCTACTTTCAGGTGTACGAGTATAGTAGCAACCTGAAGGCCATATCCACCATATATCAATTGAGAGAGAAAGCTACTTTTTGGTGGGAAGAAGTGAAGAATGTTCACAGCATAGAGGAACAAGATGTCACCTGGGAATCATTCCAGCAATAGTTCAAGTACAAGTATCTAACAGAACGATTTTACGATGACAAAGCTAAGGAATTTGATGACTTAAGATTAGGACAGATGACCATGGATGAATATATCACCAAGTTCACCTCCCTGCTACGATATGTTCCATATCTTCGAGAGGAAAAGGCTAAGGCGTAAAGATTTTTGAGTAGCCTGCCAACACACATGAAGGAGTGAATAGAATTTGTAAACCCCAAAACCATGGATGAAGCCATTTGTAAATCCCGAATGTTCTATCAGCTGTCCAGGGCTAAAGGGGAGGCTGGAAAAAGTTGGCAGCCAAGAAAAGGACAGAAAATAAGCTCAAACTTCAAAAGGGAAAAAAGCAGTAACTTTAAGAGTTCTGAATTTAATCCTGTGAGAAGACAGTTTGGCAGAAATCATCAGAGAACCAGGTGGCCAACAAAAGAAAAGCCTATGGAATCATCCAGTAAGCCTGAGCATGGGCAGGTGACTAAGACACCTCTATAGTGTTGGGGGTGTGGTGAGGCACACTACTACAAAAACTTCCCACAACGAGAAAGAAATGACATAGTGGCAAACTTGCAAGAAGCTTCTACAGTAGGTGATGTGGCATAAAACATCCCTTGTATCAATGCGGCATTGGAGGACCATAAGGAAGATTATCAACCAACAATGATTGAGCTGGAAGGTAAAATACTAACTAAATCTATTTCTATTTTGGTAGACCGAGGTGCAAGTCTGAGCTATGTTAGTCCCAAAGTAGTGGAATTGTGTAAATTGAAAGAACATAAATTTAAAAGTTCATGGATGGTACAGCTAGCCACTGGAGCAAAATGAAAAGTAACCGCCAAAATTCCAAACTATATCTTGGAAATCTTAGAACAACAGTTACAAGTGGATCTGAACATTCTGCCATTAGGATCCTATGACATCTTGCTACGCATGGATTGGCTAGAAAAGCATTGGAATTTAGTGGACTGTAAGGAAAAGGCTATTTACTATAGAATGCATGATGGAACACGTAAAGAGATTCAAGGAATAAAGAAGCCACTACAGTTATGCCCAATTACAGCATCCCAAATGAATAAATGTGTAAGGAAGGGATGCAAGTTATATGCTATATGGGTGGGGTATATATATTCCAAGGAGAAAGCACTTATAATGGAGAATATAACTGTGGTGCAAGAATTATTAGATGTTTTTCCAGAAAATATTCCTAGATTACCACCAAGGAGAGACATTGAATTCACTATAGAGTTAATGCCAGGAGCTTCTTCTATGTCAAGTGCTCCTTACAGAATGAGTGTACCAGTGTTAACAGAATTAAAAATGCAATTACAGGAGCTGCTGGACAAAGGTTACATTCATTCGAGTGTGTCTCCCTCGGGGGCACCAGTGCTATTTGTGAAGAAGAAAGACAGAACCATGCTGATGTGTATGGACTATAGGCAGCTCAACAAGTTAACAATCAAGAAAAGATAGCCTTTGTCAAGGATTGATGATATGTTTGATCAGGTGAAGGGGGCCACAGTGTTTTCCAAAATAGATTTAAGATCCGGATATCACCAAATTCGAATCAAGGATGAAGACATTTTCAAGACAACATTTTGTACTAGGTACGGGAATTATGAATTTGTGGTCTTACCCTTTAAGTTAACAAATGCACCAGCAACCTTTATGAGGTTAACGCATTGAATTTTCCATACTTTCTTGGATAGTTTCGTACTCATAGTTATAGATGATATTCCAATTTATTCTAAAAATTAGGAAGAGCATAAAGAGAATTTGCGCACTGTGATGGAAATGTTAACAAAACACCAACTGTATGCTAAGTTCAGTAAATGTGATTTCTTCAAAACAGAAATCCAGTATTTGGCCATATTATTTCAGCAGAAGGAATTGTTGTTGATCCAGAGAAGATCAAGGCAATCACGAAATGGTGAGTACCCGAAAATGTGGTAGACATTTGATCCTTTATGGGATTAGCTGGGTACTATCGAAGATTTATTGAAGGATTTTACATAATTTCTTTTCCCATTACCTCTTTTCAGAGGAAGGGAAAAGTTTTCAAATGGACTGTTGAGTGTCAGAACAATTTCGAAAATCTAAAAGAGATCTTAACCACTGCACAAATATTGAGAGTATCTGACCCCAACAAAGAATTCAAAGTCAGTATAGACGCAAGTAAAGAGGGAGTTGGAGTAGTTCTATCTCAGGAAGGAAAAGTGGTGACATATAAATCAAGAAAGCTGAAGGATCATGAACAAAGATATTGAACATATTATCTGGAACTAACAGCAGTAGTACATGCTCTCCAGATATGGAGACACTACTTGCTAGGTAAAAATTTTGTGCTTAAAACATATCACAATAGCTTGACCAGCTACTTCAAGCAAGCTTATTTAAACTCTAGACAATCAAGGTGGAATGCCTTCCTAAGTGAGTTTGATATCGACATCCAACACATGAAGGGAAAATAAAACCGAGTAGCTGATGCTTTAAGAAGAAAGTGACATGGTATATATGAGTTGTATTATAATCAGCTGGAAAGTAATTTTTGGAACAAATAAGGGAAGAAGCACAAAAAGATCCAAAATACCAATTTTTATGGCAACAGACGAAAGAAGTCAGAAAGCAAGGAAGTACATCTGATTATGGAATAAACGAAGATCAGATGCTAACTTTCCGAGAAAATTTTTATGTACCTAACCGTATGGATCTCAAAAGAACTCATAATGAATGAGAACCATCGCAACAATTATGTTGGTCACCCATGATACCAAAAAATGTTAATTTCAATTGGGAAGGTATTTTTCTGGTCTATTATGCATAAAAACATTGCTGAGTATTTATGTAAATGTTTGGAGTGTCAGCAAGTGAAGGTGGAGCATCAACATCCTACAAGACTATTGTAGCCCATACTAATACCTTAATGTAAGTGGGAGGTCATATCTCGAGACTTCATTACAGGCTTACCCCAAACAAAAAGGAAAAATGACTCCATCATGGTAGTAGTGGACAAATTGAGTAAATCTACACATTTTATACCCATGCAGTCTACTTACAAGACTGTATAGATAGTCGACATATTTATGAAGGATATTTTGAGATTGCATGAAATTCCAAAGACAGTTATCTCAGATCGGGATGTTAAGTTTACTTCTGCATTCTGGAACACCTTGTTTATGGAACTGGGAACTCAGATAAACTTTAGCATAGCTTATCATCCCCAGACCAACGGTCAAACGGAGCGAGTAAACCAAGTATTAGAAGACATGCTACACATGTATGTGATGCAACAACCAACCAAATGGGAGGACTATCTGCACCTTGTTGAATTTTCTTACAACAATGGTTATTAGGAGTCCCTAAAGATGAGTCGTTTCGAGGCCTTGTATGGGAGGCAGTGTCACACACCCATAAATTGGAGCAGTCCCGAGACAAAATTAATGTTGGGACCCGAAATGCTTGCTGAAATGGAATCTTAAGTAAAGAAAATAAGACAAAATCTGAAGGCTGCACAATATCGATAGAAGATCTATGCAGATAAAAATAGGTCTTATTGGGAATTCAAAGTGGGAGATCATGTGTGCGTGAGGATCAAACCGAATAGGAGTACCTTGCGATGGACCTCTTGCGCCAAATTGGCTCCCAGGTTATGTGGACCCTTCCAAATTTTGGAAAGGGTGGGACTTGTAGCTTATCGTTTAGCTTTACCTAGCCACATTCAAGTACACAATATGTTTCGTGTCTCTCTGTTGAAGTGTTATGTCCATGATACAGAGCACATAATTCACTGGAAAAATATATGGGTAGAACCGGATGGCGAGTTCCTGGTCAAACCGCAACACACACTTGACCGAAGAGAAATCATACTCCGAAAGCGAGTTGTCACCTAGGTTAAAGTGCAATGGAAGCACTTCGGCCCGGATGACGCTACTTGGGAGGATGAAAAATTTGTACGGAAAGTTTACCCAAAGCTATTTTCAAAGTAGAGTAAAAGACCGAGGACGGTGTTACTTCCAGGGGGGGAAGTTGTGACAGCCTCATTAAAGATAACTAGTGTTAAGTAGTTAAAAGGCAATTTTTATTATTGTGAAAACTGAAATTATTGTTAGTGGCTTGGAAAGTTATTTTATTGGTAATAAGTTATGATTAATAAATGAGTTAAGATAATTAACTTAAGAAAAGTAAAAGCTGATGGAAAGAGTTTTTTTCCAAGAACTCGAAAGTGGTTGGAGACAGTTAGAAACATTTACCTACTACTCTGGGGATAAAAGACTTATTCCAGTGAGGAGTAGGGGTTCTGTGAGGTTTCATAGGAAAGGAGGGTGGATTTTCCAGATCTGGTAGAGACCAGTGGAAAACGCTCAGCAATCCTGAAACAATTTCTGGCACTGAATGGACTAGGCATCCTGAGGTCACAACAGAAAGAGAATCCACTATTAATCCATACCATCCAGGACTAGGGCTCGTGGGCAAGAGGAGGATATAATCACTTCTCTTGATGGTTGGGTGGTCCATAGATAAAAACAGTGCATTTTCAAATAAGTAGATTTGTTTGAATTTTTTAGTAAGTTTAGTACTACGAACAATCAGTTTGACATATGTGAAGATAAATATTGTTTTCAGTAATAGCCTCAATAGATATCCTCTGGATTGTATAAAATATGGATGAAATAAGTTGTTTTCTTCATTTAGTTTCATACTCAAAGGGTTGCTGGAAAATTGAATAGTTAGTGAATATGGTAAAAGACTGTAATAAACAAAAGAAATTGTAAATTTAACTGTGTGTTACAGTTTGAGTATTATTTATTTAGAAAGTATAACCATATCTCTAACCAGCAGAGAAACTCTTAAGCAGGGGACATAAATGTCGATATTGGACCCTAGGCAAAGCACCCTACCCAAGACTCATCATTCCGTACAGTTAATGTAAACTATACACTGACATTAAGAATGGTGGTCCGGTCACCCTAACTAGTAAAGTCATCACAAGACTCGAACTAATAATTCCTATATGTGAACAGAAAAGCATAGTAAGGAAAGGATTCTTTTACAGTAAACTTCTGTCAATCATGACTTGACCTTCTCCTTAAACATAGGAGAAATTTTTTTAACCATAAACTCAAGGTAGAGCTCTAAGATAAATTGACTGGAAAATACATGCGTAGATTAAGAGTATCTCACAGAGAAGAACTTAATCAATGAAGTAACTTTTAATTCTTCAGTCTATTATAAGGGAAATATTCCTCGAAGAACACCAGTATAGAAAGAGCAAAGAATTAAGCATGTACCTGCTGTTTGAACTAATAAATGCTTAAGACCATGATGCATGTACAAGAGTATGAATCTTCTTTTTATTCAAAACTAAAAATTTAACAGAGAAAGAGGGTAAGTGTTATATGACAATCCTTCCTAACTATAAGGAAAAAGATAGACATATTTATCATTCAACCACGTATATGAAACTGTTAAAAACCAGAAAAACTCTTGCACAGGAAAATTTGTAAATTTAATAGCCATTACATTCAAAGAAAGATCGAGCATAGAGATTGTGTTAAAGTAAAAAGATCTTAACCATAAACTTATATAAATAGATCTCCATAAAAGTCCTCCAGGACAGAGTACTTGAGTTACAAATTAATATAGTCAAAACCCAGAAATTCCTTGTTGAAGGAAGCCACAAGGAAAAGAATATCTTTACATTATCTCCTATGCATTAAAATAAAATATTCACATCTTAACATTACAACACAGATTAACATCTGCCAATGAGATCTGCAGTCAAGCACATGAAGGAAGTCCTCAGAAGTGAGGGAAATATCCTCAGAATACCTGGAGAAGTGAGCAGCACATTAGACAGAGGACGAAGAGTACGCAGTAAAATCAAAGCATAAACCTTGACACATAAGACCTTGGGAAAAGATTTAAATTGCACAAATCAAGACCAAGAAGTGCATAACAGTTCGGAAATGAAAGAATCTGAGTAATTAACCCAAGGTCCAATAAACAGTAAATCAAACAATACGATTAAGTGAGAGGTAGAATCACCTGGAGTGGAGACATGTTCATTCCTTGGGGATTCCATAAGCGATGCTACATATAACACAACAGAATCCATAAGTTAAGAAAACAATTAAAACCTAAGAGAGAACAAGCTAAGTATGCAGAACACTGGTGAAGAAGTTAAAAAAAAAAACCCTGAAGTTGGTAAGGAAAGACTTTACCTGTCCGCATGAGGGAGAAACGAGCAACAACATAGTGGTAAAAAATGGCCAAGGCCGAACGAAGCTGAGTTCATTAACTTACTCCAATCAAAGCGCTAAAAAACCCTCCTTCATCGTGTTGTAGACTAGCGGAAGATTAATCCCCTCAACTTAAGTTAATTTACAAGATAATATGATGGAAGTATAGCCAGTGCAGAGTCCAAAGACCAACAACAACCCAAAAGAAGATCAGTGCCGAACAACAGAGCCAAAACAATCCATAAACAATCAAGTGACAAACGGATTTAGGGTTAGGCGTGAATATCCACAACCTTTTATCGTCTGAATATAGACCATTGATCTAACGTGAGATTGACAGAGATTAGGCTAGCCAAGTACCATAGAGTCCCGCGCAATTTATTACTAAGGCCAACAGCTTTTGGATGGATTAATCACCGTGTACTCCCACCTTTTAATTCGCATGCCATGCCAACTATACCACAGACGAGACAGGATACGATTCATGTATCGGTGGATAACTATGTATCGGTGGGTCCAATGAAAGATTTGTGTGAATTAGTTAAGTTCCGCAATCAAATTTAAGATTTATATAGGGATGAGGTTTAGATCAAGTTAAGTATTAGTTGTGTTGAAATCAGTTAAGTTAGGAAAAGTTAATTCAAGATGCGACCCTCTAAAGTCAAGTTAATCTGGTTAAAAAAATAATTACTCTCGGAGGGTAAGATTTTTTAATTTTATTTTTTATGTTATTACATGGATATGTGGGTATGTTGCATTAATTTTATTATAGTAACTTTATTAACTTTAATCAATTGCATTTTATTTTTCCTAATATATTTTTGGGTAATTTAGATCTTGTTAATTTTATTATGGTAACTCTATTAACTTTAATCTTAATCTAATTTTACTTTCCTCTATAATTTTTTTTTTCATTCACATCTCCCACCATGATATTTCTACTCATTTATTTGAGACACTTTTTGTATTTATTTATTTGAGGCACCTTTTTTTTATTTCTAATTCAAGTTTTTTTTTAAGCCTTTGTCTAAAAGATATTTAATTATTAAAAAATAAATCATTATTTGAATTACCTTTTAAAATAATCAAATTCATATATATAAAATAATTAGTAAATATGTCACATATCAAAGTTCAAGGTTGAATATGAGGTTCTAATTCTATATTCCTACACCGTGATTTTATAGCAATTATATAAGAGTTATTTTTTAGGGTTTTGTATCACTATGTTATAGTGTCAAATCTCATTGGGAGGGGTTGAGGGTGAATGCCATTTTGGGGGAATTAAACTTTCTAAGAGAGTTCTAGACTAAATAAAACTTACCTCAACCTTGGTGATAAACATCCCACTATACATGATCAACACTTATTCCATCCAATAAAACCACTAACCCAACTTAAAAAAACAAAAAACAAAAACAAAGAAACAAAGTTCATATTCCAACCTAAACAAATTCAATATTAACAAAAATAATAAAAATCAAATTTTTGTATGTTAAGATTGACTTTACCTTACAGATTAAAATAATGATTTTATAGTCATATTTTAAATTTAATTAATAAGCATGCAAAAACTTTAATAATTGCAATACGCTTAAAATATAAAAATATTCTTAACCATCGATATTCACACCCACTTTACCATAGATATTATTTATTTGATGATGATGATGGTTAACTTCCAGTGAGACCAATCGATATTCACACCCACTTTAACATAGATATTATTTATTTGTAAATAGGTTTTGCTACAACAATATCGCCCATCAATAGCACATGCAGAAAAACAACCATCTCTCGTTTAAAGATGAATATATTTAAAAAATATTTTATTAGAATTTTATTTTATGACTTTTTTTATTAAATCTAAAAGAAAAAAAATTCTAATTACTTTTAAGATATATCTAAACCCTCTATCACATAAAAATACATAAGATAAAAATACTAAGGATAAATTAAGATTCATTATACCTTATAAGTTAAAATAATAATTTTGTAAACATATTTAAATTTCATTAACAAGCATATAAAATTTTAATACTTATTGTTAAAAAAGATTTTTAACCATGGATATTGACCCTAGTTAATCATGAATATTATTAATTTGTGAATAGACGTTGTGACAATGCGATGAGGCAATACTATGGCTTATCAATATCACATGCCCAAAAGTTCTCTCTCATTTCACAATCAAAATATTTTTTATTTTTTTATTTTATTACATTTTTCGGTCAAATACTTTAAAACTCATAATGAAAGAGATGTTGTAATGTGATTTTCAAATTACATTTAAAAAAATTATCAATTAAAATTTTTTGACTAAATAAAATTATAAAAATAAAAATAAAATTATTTTATAAAAATAAAATTATTAATAAATAAAGTTGCTTAAAAATAAGTTTGAATGTTGAAAGATTTGATTGGCTATAAACACTGGATAAATCCAACTTAAAATAAATCTAAACGGGTTAAAATCCAAATCCAAATTATAATTAGTAAACACGTTAGACTTGGACCATTCCATTTAACCGTGGAGGCTTGGACCATTTCATTTAACCGCCAGATGGACTTAAAAGAATGTACATATTAATCTATAAAACGATTAAATCTATAAAACGAAGAATGCAAAGGACCATCACATACAAAATCTATATAAAAAGGATTAAGTCTATAAAAAGAGGAATGCAAAGGACCATTTCTAGGGTATTAATCCAAAGTGCAAATTGCGGTTAACTTGCTGATATTATCAACTGTACGACGTGTGTTAGCGTCGATGGTGGGATCTCCCGACCTGCTTAAGGATCCGGCCAGCGACCTGTGTAACGATCCGGCCAGCAGCCTGTGTAAGAAGGTGCTTATTGTTCTGAGATGCTTTGCAGCTCAAGAGGAAATTTCTCTTAAATGACGTGATCTTTCAAGATTGCGATTAGGGAAGCAGCAGCAATCAGGTACTTACTAAGTTATAGTTAAGTTAGTAAAGTATTTTTTATATATAATTTAATAAAAATGTAAAGATATAGATTAGAGCTTCGGAATCCTCACATGAAATGATTAAAGAGTTGAACACTTTTACTTATTTTTAAAAGGAAAAAAGTTCCACTTGAAAATTAATGAACCCATCTACAAAAAGAACGAAGAAGTTACGTACGAAAATAAATGAAATGTTCACACGAAGAAAAGCTCTTCAATCATATTATACAAAATTCCAAAAACTCTAAGCTACATTAGAATTTTACGATAAACCACTTAATCACGCTAAGAGATTTCATTTATTTCAGATTTTCTTTACAATTCAAATTTTGCCCAATGATCACAACTGAACACCTGGCAAACCGAAATTCACCATAGTTATGGGATGGCGGTGGGATCCATTTCAAAGCAAGTCATATTCATTATGTGCCATCGGGATCATAGCCCAAGGCAGGACAGGAACGAGCGAGGTTTTATGATGGTGCATACGAGACAGGCTGTGCGGTCAGATGGAAGACGTCCATATTCATGCATGGTAAGTTTCCTTCTAAACTCCCTCCAAGTGGCATTGCTTTGCTCATTGCATGCAAACGCTGGAGAGCAGCAGAGGACGAGAACTGGAAGCGAAGCTCTACTCGGTAATTCGGATAGGTGGCGGTATGTACATAACCTTTTCTTTCTTCTGAAAATGGATGTCGTTGCTCTGAAATAGAATTGTAAGTGGTATAATTGGGAAGATTGTAGTGTTAATGAAATTTCAGGTTATGGTCCACCCATCCAAAAGAGGGTTAGACCCTGTTTTCGTGACCCATGCAAACAGGCTCTTACCTGGCATGGCGTTACTCTTATCCACCAGGATAACTGTCTTTTAGTCAACAGGCTTGTCACCTTCGGTGTGAAGGGGAATTGTCGGGTTAATGTCAGTATCGTTACTTGCAGGTTAATGTTTAGGGTTGTCTCTCCCTTACATCAAACTTTCAATGATCTGCGTATTGATTTCCTTATTACTGCTTCTCCAACGAACCTGGCCATGAATTTGGTTGCTTTGTTAAATTTGTCAATGTTATGGTCAATTGACATGGCTTTAAGTCGTAGTGTGGGTATCAGTACTCGCTGGTTTCAGTCAAGGATGGGTTCTCCTCTCAGAAATGCCAATTATAGTCTGTGGAATGATTTTCATATTCCTGTTCGGTTAGCAAGTCTTGCCTTGTATCTGTTTTCTCTTCTCATTAGGCTTAGGAACCTCTGTTTTGCGTTAAGATTGATAGATAGGGCTTCAACCCTCATAAAAAGGAATAGGGGAAATAGCGTCGACCCTTTTCATAGACCCAGTAAAGTTAGGCTTTATGTTCATGCTGTTAGTATTTGGTTAACTGACAGCTGCGGGATGCGCAACTATACCTGGAATACCAAGAAGAGTATCGTGACCTGGCCATGTGAAGGGAATCGGGCCTGTACTAAAGCCTATATATTTATGTTACAGTTTCAGATTCAGATAAGAATGGGGAAACGTCGTTCAACTTCTCAGACCTGGAAAGGGAAGCATCCAATTCAGCCAGAACCATTGCCAAAGAAAAGAGGCCGGAAATCCAACCAAGAGCTAGTGGAAACAATGGCAGATAGCTATGTTACAGGGAACTCCTCCAAGATTCGTCAGGAAATCCGGGGATGGGAAAGAGAGATTCAAATGGAACCAGAAGACAATGACGCGGAAGAAGAAATTCTTGACTTTATCAATGATCCTGCCAATACCCGAGGTCGCCTCACCCTGTTTTAGCAAACAATACATACCTACTGGACAATGAAGTGCCTGCTAGCAAAAGCCATGCAAAGCTTTCCCCCTGGACAACAAAGCATAGATGCATCAAAGATGGAAGCCAGAGTCATGGAAAAGCTGGAGGATATGCAGGCCCAGCTCTACCATATCAAAATAACGTAGTACCAGGCAGCTGACAGAATGAGCATATTGGATGACAGAGTAGGTCGCATGGAAAAATAGTTACAACAGCTGCAACAAGTGGATATGCCCGGGTCTAATGTTAAAGACCCCGCTCCAGTTTCTAGCTCAGATGGTTAATACTTTATTTACTGTTTCGTTGTATGTATTTGGTTTTTTTGTATGAACTTAATTCCCGAAAGCAGCAGTTAGATAGCAATATTATAGAGCAGTTAGCTCATGTAGGCTATAGAACAATGAAACTTTTTCAGTTTTGGAACGCTTTTCATGCACTTAGATGGCCGACAGACCTGGTCTCCTTCGGGCAGGTTGAGGCCAGAACTGAAGTGTCTAATTTTGTAACCTGCCTTTTAAAGATAAATAGCAAATAGAGAGGGCCTACCATATTTACAAAAAATAATAATAATAATAATTTGCCCAATGAAATTATACTTGGAGATTTTATTCAGTTCAATAGTCCAACTATTTCTCAAAGTTCTAGATTGCTAAATCTCTATTTTATTGGAGTGGTAAATGTTTCAGATATGTCAGGGGTTTATTTCTAATATTTCAAGATTGTATTTCGCTGAATCAACCAATTTTGTTAGATTATCGAAATTCTAGATCGATAAATATCTGGTGTCTTCCATCGCCGCATTCCATAACAATAAAAATTTATTACCGGTCCATATAACTGCCCTCGGCCTAAATGTTTCTTTTAGATTTATCAAAACTTTAGATGGGTAAAATCATAGCGACCACCGCATTTCTGTCACCACATCGGAGCGACAACCAAAATTCATTACCCGATTGGATCGATAACAATATTCCTAAATCTTTCGTTGAATTGACGATTCCTGAACGTTATGATAGTGGATCTCAGCCGTTGATTTCTTCCCTTAAATACGTTATCATCAACCAGTTCAACAAGCGCTTCGTGGTTGATAGTCATAAATACGTATGCTCGAACTATTTTGAGATTCATACATATTAACATAAAAAACTGAAAATGAAGTAATGTTTTGCCATTAATATTGTTGTCATCCAGTTTGCCTTGGTAATAGATTCGTTATATCTGAAGACTTTTGGAAAAAATTAAACAATTTGACATTAGATCCATAAATTGCTTTAAAATTTTGGTAATTTACTATATTATTTGTCAAATTTATTGTAATTAACAAAAAAGAAATGAAACTTATATACCAATAAAATTTGTTAATTTCAACTGACCATGAATTATATGAATTGAAATTTAAAGCAGTAGTTCATAAAGCTGCAACTAAAAATTAATGGATAAAGAAGATAATTTTTGTGTGAGCGTCATTTACGAAGTAAAAAATAATATGTTATATCATTATATATTTTTCTTTAAAATTACTTTAATAACAAATATTCATGTAGAAAATAAATATGTTATACATTAATTTCACAAATATTTCAGTTTATATTTATATCAACCACATTTGATAAATATGAATATACATATAATAGAATTAATGATATTCAAAAATATTGACTGGATAAAGAGGCATCTAGATACTCATTATTCAAATTCCAGTTAAGAAGACAGACTGGTTGAAGATAGTGCTATTTCTTGAGGGCGCTAGAAGGACTTCGCCTTAAGGACATTTGTGGACGCACAGAGAGACAATGCATTTTTGCAATGAATACTATTGATGAAGAAAGTTTGCCAAAATTTGTTTATACAATTGAGGCTATTTATCCATCTTGCTGTAAGGTTGTGCCTCCTACTGATTGTGATTGTAAGGATTGGTGTTTGAATCCTTCTAAATGCTTAAGTGCTTTGAAAAATGGAGGATAATTTCCATTCAATTCCAATGGTGCGATTGTGCGTTCTAAGCCTATTGTATATGAAAGCGGTTCACCTTGTAGTTGTATTTCTACTGGTGTTCGCCAGTGGGTCAACTGGTGTTCGATATAACTTTGAGGTTTTCAAGATCATTAGACTCCATACTTTCTGGCAACTTTATCTGTGAATATACTGGTGAGGTTCTTTCTGATGAGTAACTTGGGAGAGAGGTACTCATCATTCTCAACACATTTCTCAGCTTGACTATCAGAAAGAGGCTCAGCCGTATATTCACAGATAATTAAGCTAGAAGAAGGAATGGAGTATAATGATCTGACCCCATCCTCATCCTCTCTTATCTGTCTTGAAAACCGATGGAAATTTCGATAATTTCAAACAAAACAGAAGCTAAAGTTCCTCAACTCAACACAAAGAAATGAGAAATTTGGACAAAGAGGATATGAAGAAAAGCCTGCTTTCATTAACCATAAAAATGACAATAAAAATTACAAACTTTTGAGAACTACAAATTTCCGAATAATTCAAAACCTTCACTGCTTTTACAAACTCGTTTAATGAGATTAGCAATGTTTAAACACGTGTTTAAAGAATACGTACGCTAATAAACACGTAATACGCTGTCGAAACACCAGAATGCATGTCGCTCCAAAAACACGCGACTGCTGGCCGTTTCTTTCCGCTTCCGTCTCTTCTCTGCCTTCTTCAATTTCTCAAACTCTCTTCTAACTTCTAACCTTGAAATGAACTGATGTTCATCATATTTATAAGCAAAAACATATTTGACTTATAATATTAAAATAATGCAAATATCTTCTAATGCATATCAGCGCATTGAATGTACAGCAAGCGGTGGGAGTTAACGTGCTGGGTTTTGGAAGATAAAATCGGCTGTCTGCAGGCTCAATAAATTCTGCAAATTTATTTCTTTGACTTTCAGCCATCTGCCTTGCTAAAATATCTGCGGCAATCAGATTTTTCGTCCAGCTGTTTTATGTTGCAGTTGGAATTAAATTCCAACACTCCCCCTTAATTTCAACTGCTGGGTTTTTCACCATACCCAGACATTCTCTGAAATGATCAAAACTTTTCTTTGCCAATGGTTTTGTCAAGATGTCAGCTAGCTGATCCTCTGTTCTGCAGTGCTGCAAAACAATCTCACCATTGTTAACCAATTCACGTATGAAGTGAAACTTGGTGTCTATATGCTTTGTCCTTTTATGAAAAACAGAGTTCTTTGACAATGCTATTGCCGAGCTATTGTCACAGTAAATGGTTGTGCCCTTTTCTTGTCCATGACACAAATCTCTGAGAACTCTTCTCAGCCACACTGCTTGGCATGCTGCTGCTGTTGCTGCCACGTACTTTGCCTCTGCTGTTGACAAAGCCACAATTGGTTGCTTCTTGGAAGCCCATGAGATGGCTCCCGATCCCATATGAAACACATATCCCGATGTGCTTTTCCTATCATCAACACTTCCAGCCCAATCACTGTCAGTGTAACCTGTCAACATGAAACTTTTAGAAGCGGAGTATAAAATACCAAACCCCTTCGTTCCATTCACATACCTTAGAATCCTCTTGGCTGCCTGCCAATGAGTCTCTTTCGGTCTTTCCATAAATCTGGAGATTAAACTCACTGCGTGCATAATGTCCGGCCTAGTTGCAGTCAAGTACATGAGGCTGCCAACTATGCTCTTGTACAATTTTGGATCAAAATCCTTGCTGCTGTCTTCTTTGGTCAATTTCAACCCCATTACAGTTGGAGTCACAGCTGCCTTGTTGTTCTGCATGTTAAATCTCTTCAACACTGCTTCTACATATTTAACTTGGGAAATGAAAACACCATTTTCACTTTGGTCTACCTCAATTCCAAGAAAATATCTTAAGAAGCCCAAGTCAGTCATTTCAAATTCACTTTTCATGACTGCTTTAAAATCAGCAATGAGAGAAGCATCATTGCCACTAAAGATTAAATCATCTACATATAAAACAACAATAAGAATCTTACCGTCATTCTCCTTTATGTAGAGTGTGGGTTCACCATCACACTTCTCAAACCCATTCTCAATCAGATAAGCATCTATTCTGCTGTACCATGCTCTTGGAGCTTGCTTCAGCCCATAAAGAGCCTTCTTCAGTTTGCATACTTTATGCTCTTGGCCTTCAACTTCATAGCCTGGAGGTTGTTCAACATATACCTCTTCTTTTAACACTCCATTCAGGAATGCAGATTTAACATCCATCTGATAAATCTTCCATTTGTGTTGTGCCGCAATAGACAACATTGTTCTGACTGTTTCCATCCTTGCTACTGGTGCAAAGGTTTCATCATAATCTTTGCCTTGTTGCTGCTTGTAGCCTTTCACAACAAGTCTTGCTTTATGCCTGTCGATCTTGCCTTCAGCATTGCTTTTGGTCTTATAGACCCACTTAACTCCAATGGCATCTTTGCCTTCAGGGAGGTCCACTAACTCCCATGTTTTTCTCTTCTCAATTGCACCAATTTCTTCATTCATTGCTTCAATCCATTTATCTTCATTTACAGCATCTTCAAAATGAATTGGGTCATCAACATGACAATATAAAGCGAATAATGAATTCAGACTGGTATTGTTACTTACCTCTCCTTGTTCATAAATCTCATTCAGATTTCTGAATCTTGGTCTTCTTGGTGTGCTTGGAGTTCCATCCGAACTTGAGGGTATTTCTGATCCCTGTGGTGTGCTTGGAGAAGCACTTCCTTGACTTCTCAAGGCTGTTCGAATTCCAGCTTGTGGTGTGGTTTGTTGTACTTGTTGTGGTGGAGGAGGAGCCACCAAAGAAGGGTTATTTGCTGCTGTCCCTTCCTCTTCTTCTTCGTGAGACACAATTGTCTTCACATTCACCGTCTTCTCTAAGCTTCCATCCCAAGCTTCATCTTCAATGAACTGCACATCTCTGCTTACTATCAATTTCTTGGTCAATGGATTATAGAGTTTGTATGCTTTTGACTCATCACAATAGCCAATAAAGACACACTTCTCCCCCTTACTGTCAAGCTTCTTCCTTAGCTGATCCGGTACATGTGCATATGCTACATAGCCGAATACTCTCATGTGAGTGACAGTTTGCTTTTGACCACTCCATGCTTCTTCTGGTATTTTGTTCATGACAGCTTTAGTTGGGCATCTATTCAAGATGTAAACTGCGCAAGTGACAGCTTCTGCCCAATACTCATGTGGCAAGTGTTTTGCCTTCAGCATACTCCTGACCATGTCCAGAATGGTCCTATTCTTCCTTTCGGCAACACCGTTTTGCTGAGGTGTATACCTCGCGGTGAACTTCTTTTGTATGCCATTCTCTCTGCAAAAACGCAGAAAGTCTTTGGAGATGTACTCTCCACCTCTATCTGTTCTGAGCACTTTGATATAATGCCCACACTGTTTCTCAACAAGAGTTTTGAAGTGGCGGAATTTCTCAAACACTTCACTCTTCTGTTTCAGCATATACACCCATGTCTTTCTGGTGTAGTCATCAATGAAAGTTAAAACATATTTATTTCCGGAAAATGATGGTATTTGCATCGGTCCACACACATCAGAGTGAACAATTTCCAATGGTGCTTTTGCCCTTATACTCTTTCCTGCTGGAAAGCTTTCTTTGTGTTGCTTGCCCAAGATGCAGCCTTCACAAAGGCTGTCCGGTTTCTCGATCAACGGCAATCCTTTTACCATTCCCTTTCTGTGTAATAGATTCAAGCCTCCGAAATTGAGATGTCCAAATCTCAAGTGCCACAACCAGTTTTCATCTTTCACTTGTTCCTGAAAGACTTCTTGTGTGACAGCTGCAATAGTTCTACCTTCCTTCAAATCTGCCCTGAGTTTGAGAGGAAACATTCTATTGCTAGTCATCTGCACCTGTGCAATGATCTTC